>CAJHQP010007806.1:0-30251 GCA_905132765.1 Moricandia arvensis
ATAAGCACGCAAAGAAATTCAAAATTTTTGTCAGGCACTTCCACGACGACTTCGCAAAATTTCTTTGGAGAGATGCTCGCCCGTTCCTGATCAAAGCAAGTCGTATAAGCAAGAACTCATACGCCAGACTTAGCAATATCGAGACGAACCAGGTGCGAAACGCTACGACTAATGCTAAGCCGAATAGTCACCACAAACTCTAACTGTTAATAGGCCTAGTCGTTCCCTAAACCAGCACACTGGTCAACATCGAACTTATTCAAAAGCATGATATCTTACAACGATACGAGATCCTAATTAACATGTCTACTATCGATCGATATATTGCGCGTTATTGAGACCTCAATCGAACACAAGCCGTCTCGAATATATCTCATCATTACAATTCACCACACACTCATCACGATCACGATCAAGTAGTTAGATATGCAGATGACAACTTCATACTACTTACCAAATCTACATTCACACACACATACTTATACGCTCTTAAACGAAACGAAACTCAATCGATAAAAAGAAGCGCCACAGTGGACAAATCATATTCAATAAGGCCACCGAAAAAGCGTCCTAGACAAAAATGATATCAGACCAGCACATGCTGCGATAATCTCTACACAAAACACAACTAAACCATAAAGCTCCACTGCGAAAACAGGTCGTAAGCAACCGTAACTCCAGACGAACTATCGAAAGCGCTTGATCCTTCAACAAGGGTACGTAGGCCAGCCTACATAAGCATAGCCCCACATCTATCACTATCACATTCATATGAGCGCAAAAGCTTTCTTCTGCGAACTGAGCAGTAAAGAATTTGAAAACTCGCTTCCACATACTTATACAGAAATAAGTATATTGCTTCACCTCTACAGACTTATCAGCATCCTAATTACACCGCGTAACTTAGCCTAACATTACCTAACACCTCAGCGGGTGTGTGTGGAATGTGTTTGAGAAGTGTGTAGTTGTGGAGTGGGTGTTGTGGGAAGCCGCGTAGTGCACAACGATTCTCGCAAGCCATGCTGGGCTAACTGTTGCGGGTCAAAATCGCGTTATGATGACCAAACAATGTTCTAAATTAGTTACTGCGCGAATGATTCTCATCTCTCAAAGTATTAAAAAACGTGAAAAACGTGCTTGAGCACCTCATGTCATTGTTCATCTCAACGAGTCAGTCGCTTAACAACGGGAAACAAGATCTAGCTCAAAGTCTCAGTTACTCGTGCGTTTGGGCAACGAATGACACAAGCCATGTCTTGTACGGATTTAGATGCGGCGACAATGAACATCACCGATTCCTCGTCGCCCTGAAACGTGCGCGATCACACACCGTGTCTCTCTCTCTCTTTCGCCTCATGCGGACCATCCTACTCTCTCTCTCTCTCGCTGTCGCGCTTTATCCATGCGACCACATCTCTCGTCGTTCTCAGTCACCCTATGAGCGACCACACGATCTCAGTCTCGTCGCCTCGGGCGACCACACTCACTCCCGCAACGCCATGAGTGGCAACCAGACCTCTCCCATGTCACCATGACCAGCATAGGCGGAGGCCTCATCTCTAACATTCCATGAGGCGGCCAGTCCTCTCTCTCATTGCCATGACGAGCGACCAGGCCTGTCGTCGCACATGAGCACGGCAGGCCTCTCTCCCGTCGCCAGAAGGTAAGACCAGCGCCTCTCCCACGTAGCCATTGAGAGTCGGTCAGGCCTCTCCCACGTCTCCATGAGATGGACAGCCTCTCCACAGTCGCCTTAGCACCTTAATTTTATTCTCCTTCGAGTCTCGATCGAAATTCTTTCGTTTTATCCCAATCGAGTTTTCAGTTGAGATTTTACGATAGAAAACAACTAATGCGTGTTTTTCGTAAAGTTCAAGTCAAATTCAAGACATATATAGCGTAACTCAACCACCATTGTTACATCGACTTATGCATCTTTTTCACGTTCGTATGGCCAAAGAGCACATAAAATTGACAACACGTCGAACGAATCGACGTTTTCTTCGAGAATAATCGTATAAAACGCGCTATGTCATAAAATGCATTGAAACGCCTAACATGCACGAAAGCTCACTTATGCGTTCAACACAAAAATTGACTCAACAGAATGCACGCGTCTATTCAGCGTCCAACAGAGATATAAAGGAATAAGATAAATATGTTAAATTGCGAAGTATAATAAACGATTCCGCCCAGTATCGCAGATAACAGCTTCATAGTAGATTAACTTCACGCAAAGAGTACTAATACTCAACGGCCAAAGGGTTGGAAAACGTCTGACTTAGAGCGGTTACCCTATTGGACAGCGCATATATCAAGCTGAGACAATAAAGACCACGGTGATCACCCTGCAAATATTCGTCTCAACCACGACTTATTACACTATAGAAAGCTTAGCAGCATGACTTCTCGACATCGCTGGCTGATCATCTGACGTTTTGCGTGTCTATGTCTTGCCACTCAAAGCATTTACATCGATCCAGCAGCCAGAACTCGCCCACTAGAGAAAACTTCGCGAGTCCAGTAGGTCGGTATCTCTGCTTCAAGACTGATATTCAGACGTGCAAGCATCGAAACTTAAGCGTTAGCTTGATCCATGAAACTCAAAAAAGGCATGGTCCGAGAATCAATGTGGTAACGCTACTGGACAGTCTCTTCATAACTAAGGCATGTCAAATGCAAACAAAACCTTTTTCGTGTCTCTCTTCGCTCTTTGTGTATGAGCTGTGACATCACTAGCGCTTAGCGCTTTTGCCGTGCGCTAGACACTAGGAAACTTTCTGACAGCTCTTGCGCCGAATACTTTTACAAAATGTATATAACAATCGCTATGCTCATACAAGAATTCATAAATAAAGCATCAAACTCTTTTTATTCGCTTTGTTATCATTTTCATATTTTCTGCGTTTAGTTTAATTACTTGTCGCTTGCGCTCTTGCAGAGAATCTGCCGACCTCATAGAAAGTAGCGGGTTCTCTTTGCTTTCCTCCGCTTCACTAAAATTGACACGTGCAAATTTCGGTCTCACTAGCTATGCGTCTTCTCCTTTGCTGGCTCAATCAAACGCCGTTCGCTTTCGTCTCAAATGCAGAATTCATCCATGTGACTCTATGACGAAAACAAGCAAGTCGTGATTTTCTCGTAAACTTTCAAGCATCAACGATGCGCAAACGTGACTTCAGACAAACTAACGATGATCTTTGAGAAAGAAATAAATTGACTATAAAAAGCGCATGAATCGTAAAACAGCCCGAAGCGACCTAAGCACGAAGAAAGACCCACTTGCGACGTATTGACTCAGAATATGCTTGCTCAAGTCCATTAATGACGTATAACTCGATTAAGAGCGAAAGAAAATGGAAGCATAATATGCAAAATTATTCCGAGATAAACACTAGCAATCGACGAGGCTAATGAGGAAGGAGCGAGAAAAAGATATTCTAAAATCTCTTCGACGGACCAGACTTGGAACGAAAACTATATATACAGATTTATAAACTTGAGCTTCAAAGCAACGATCCAAAATTTAGACTTAGGCATTCTGTTAACTTAGGAGAATTTAGACTTATGTGCTAGCAACCATTTCTGTTTATAACCGGGTTCTGCCTCGGATTTATCCTCCTTGTCCGGCCACGTTCCCACACCAACACTTCCCTTACCAAACGCAAGTATAGCATGTAACCAGTACCGTGCTCGTTCTATAGTTTGCAGCCGTTCTACTTGTGCTTGCGGTTAACTGTTGGATCATTGATGCTTTTCCAAGGAGAGAACGGGAACAAACATTGCAATCGGTGTCTCGCCTCAGCTGTTCCCTATTCTAAATGGCACCTGTTAATCATCATCATACTAAAGAAATGCTTCTTTTAGTGTTCTTGTAACTATAATCTCTTTGTCCCTTTTGCTTTTTGACCTCTCTAGCTTCTTATTAACATGCGATGTACATTACTAAATCTAGATTTGTGGTTGTAAAAACGTTGGAAAAACAAAGAGTGTATTTTGAAAATGATACTCTTAAAATAAATAAAAAGTATTGTTTGATTGAAGGTACTTAATCTCAACCAGTGTTTCCATTTAGTACTTGATCTGTAATACAATAGTATTATTTTACATTTTCATAAACATCAAAAGAAAATTTCATCAGAATTCTCCTAACTTTCTCTAGATCTCTTTCTTCTTGAGTCTAACATGATACCCATTTGGAAATTGCAATCCAGGAGTTCGCATTATATTTCCTCCACTGATTTCCTCCCATCTGATAGATTCAGAATCACAAATGAACAAAGAATAGCTTTTAAAAAGATTCTTGAACCTTGTATTTTGTTACCAAACTATGTAGGAAAACTGTCATCTGAACTTTAGTGAAGTCAGTTCCAACACAGAATCTCTGTTGGAATGAGAAACTTATTAGAAATGGAGAAAGTGTTTAAGTGTTTGAAGAGAAGAGATTTTATGAAGAGGAAACTTTTTTTATTTCTTGGATGATTCTTGAAAATTGGATGATACAAAATGGAGAAGAGGAGTGGACGGTATTTATAGCCTCCAAAATACAAAATATCTTACATATTTATTCTTAATCTAGATAATTCTACTAAAATATCTTGATATTTTTATTCTAATTATCTAGATAATTCTATGAAAATATCTAGATTTTTATCTTAAGGAGGTGGAAGATTTTTCTAGATAAATTCTAGAACTTGGGTCAAATTTGGGCTAACATGATTATTAGATTATTAGCCCCAATGATTAACCCAAATCAAGTTTTATGTTTCAACACCCTCCTTAACTTGATTTGGTACTCCTAGTAAGCTCTTCATCTTGATAAAGTCTTTCACGCTTGAGTGGTTTTGGTGAAGATATCAGCTACTTGATCATTTGTCTTCACATACTCCAATTGCACAATCCATCTTGCAACACATTTCTCGGATGTAGTGATAACGAGTATCAATGTGCTTACTTCGATCATGGAAGACTGGATTCTTCGCCAATGCTATTGCCGATTGTTATCAACAAATATCTTTGTTGGCTCCTCTTGTGGTAGGCTCAACTCCTTTAGCAAGTTTCGTAACCCAAATAGCATGGCAAACACATAAAGTAGCCACTACATACTCCGCTTCACAAGTAGAGAGGGTAAAATTGGTTGCTTCTTTGACATCCATGTGAAAGCGGTTTCTCCAATGAAAAATACGAACCCACTTGTGCTTTTCCGGTCATCAACGTCTCCACCCCAGTCACTATCGCTATATCCAAAAAGCTTGTAATCGTCAGAGATAGAGTAATACAAGCAAAGTTGATTGTACCTTTGATATAGCGTAAGATCCTCTTAGCTGCCTTGAAATGAGTTGTTGTTGGATGCTCCATATATCGACTCACAACTCCAACCGCGTGTAGGATGTCGGGCCTTGTGCAAGTTAGATAACGTTAGACTTCCAACTAAGCTCTTAAAAAGTGTTGGATCAACACTCTCTCCTTCTTCTTCCTTTAACAACTTGACTCCACATTCCATTGGTGTGCAAACTGGATTTGAGTCTTCCATCTTGAACTTCTTAAGCACTTCTTAGCATATCCTTCTTGAGTGATGAAGATTCCATTTTCTTCTTGCTTTACTTCAATGCCAAGGTAGTATGACATCAATCCAATATCAGTCATCTCGAGCTCCTTGTCATCTCCATCTTGAAATCTTCAAACATAATCGGATTGTTGCCAGTGAATATCAAGTCATCCACATACAAGCATGCAATCAATATATCATTGTTTTGGGTTTTGATATAAAGTGCATGCTCATATGGACACTTGATGAAGTCTTTCTCCTTGAAGTACTTATCAATCCGAGTGTTCCATGCTCTTGGTGCTTGCTTTAATCCATAAAGTGCCTTGTTCAGCCTCAAGACTTTGTCTTCTTCACCTTGACTATGTAGCCTTGTGGTTGCTCAATGTAGACTTCTTCCTCAAGATCTCCATTTAAGAAGGCAGATTTGACATCCATTTGATGTATCTTCCATCTCATTTGGGCTGCCAATGAAATGATTAGCCTAACTGTTTCTAAACGAGCAACTGAAGCAAATACCTCATCATAGTCGATTCTGGCTCTTTGACTATACCCTTTTGCCACCAGTCTCGCCTTGTATCTTTCAACTTCTCCTTTAGAGTTCTTCTTTGCCTTGTACACCCACTTCACACCTATTGCCTTATGCCCATTAGGAAGTGAAGCCAATTCCCATGTATCATTCTTTTGGATTGACTTGATTTCTTCATCCATTGCACTTTTCCATGACTTCTTTTCTTGAGCTTCTTCAAAGTTCATAGGCTCGCAATCCGCAAAAAGGCAAAATAAAGTGAGATTGTCTTGATTTTCGGTTACCTCATAAATGTCTTGTAGACTTCCTAAAACGTGGAGTCCTTTCACTTGAGCTTTCATCCCCTTGAGAACTTGGTGTTGGTGAAGTTGGTGGTGTAGCTGGTTCTTCTCTTATTTGCTCCAAGTTCTCTTCTTCAAAAGATGGAAAGAAGTTGTAGTCTTCATTATTTGATCTCCAATCCCATTCTCCTTCTTCATCAAAGATGACATTCCGACTTATAATTGTCTTCTTTATTTCAGGATTGTAGAGTTTGTAGCCTTTGGAGTTAGCATCATACCAATGAAAATTACTTCTCACTTTTGTCGTCTAGTTTGGCTCCGCTTCTCATCTGGAACGTGAGCGTGAGCAAGGCTTCCAAAGACTCTTAGGTGTGAGACACCGGGCTTCCTTCCACTCCAAGCTTCTTGTGGTGTCTTTCCAGAAACGCTCTTCGTTGGAGATCGGTTTGATATGTACACCGCACACGCGACTGCTTCTGCCCATAACTCCTTTGGTAGATTTCTTACTCTTGAGCATGCTTCTTGCCATCTCAAGAATAGTCCTATTTTTCTTTCCGCTACTCCATTTTGTTGAGGGGTTCTTGGCACCGTCAATTGTCTTCGGATACCATTATCTTCACAATACTTCAGAAATTCCTTGGACATAAATTCTCCTCCCCGATCGGATCTCATGGTCTTAATCACAAGACCACTTTCCTTCTCAACATGGGTTTTAAAACCTTTTGAAATTTTCAAACACTTCTGATTTTTCTTTCAAAAAATAAACCCATGTCTTTCTTGAAAAATCATCAATAAAGAGAAGGAAGTAGTTACTCTTACCAAATGAGCTTGGTTTGATTGGGCCACATACATCTGTATGTATGAGCTCTAATGGTTTTCTTGCTCTTGTCTCCGACTCCTTTGGAAAACTCATTTTGAATTGCTTTCCAAGTAGGCACCCTTCACACACTTGATTTGGATGGTTGATACAAGGTAATCCTCTCACCATTTCTTTCTTAGAAAGTAGCTCTAACCCTCCAAAGTTGAGATGCCCAAACCGAAGATGCCAAAGCCATGACTCCTCCTTGTAGCACATCTTGAGACATCGTGCAATGTCATTTTGAATGTTTAGGATAAACATTCTATTTCTTGACATTGGTACTTTTGTGATGAGATTATTTGCATTATCTCTTAAAGTAAGGTTATTATCCTTTAGTCGAATATCATAACCTTTCTCCAAGAGTTGTCCTAGGCCTCAAGATGTTGGTCTTCATGCTTGGGATGTAATAAACACTGGAAATGAATTGATGATCTCCATTCTTTAAGCGGATGAGAATATTACCTTTACCTTTCACCTCCATCTTCGATTCATCTCCCAAAGCCACATTGGTTTTCACCGATTCATCAAGCTCCACAAACATGTTTTTGTTCCCACACATGTGATTGCTAGCACCACTATCAAGGTACCATCTGCTAACTTCATTTGGCTCATCCTTCTTGTAAGCCATCAATAGCATATCTTCTTCATTACTCCTTTCTTCAACATAGTTGGACTTCTCTTCAACTGTATTGTGTTTTGGAGTTTTGCATTCAGAAGCATAATGTCCAAACTTTCCGCAGCTATAGCATTTGACGTTTGATTTATCGTACCTTGATTTTGCATTTCCCCTTCCACGACCTCTTGATGAGCTCTCTCCTCTTTGGTTAAAGTTGTCTTCATATGGTCTCCAACCTCGTCCATTTACACCACGGCCTCGTCCTCTGAAATGACCGCCACCATGTCTTAGATTATTTCGGCTACTTTCTTCTTTGTGATCAATTCTCATCTTGAGAACTTGCTCAACAATATCCTCTTTCTTCTTCCTCTTTTCTTCATAAGCTTGTAGTGATCCAAGAAGTTGCTCCATCGTCATTGTCTCCAAGTCTTTTGTTTCTTCAATTACGGTAACAATGTGCTCAAATTTTGAATCGAGCGATCTAAGAACTTTCTCCATGATTCTCACCTCATCTAACTTCTCACCATTTCTTTTTAGGTTATTAGTAACCGTCAAGACTCTTGAGAGGTAATCTGAGATGAGTTCTCCTTCCTTCATTTGTAATGACTCAAATTCTCCTCGTAAAGTTTGTAGACGTACCTTCTTAACTTGTTCCGCTCCCTTGTAAGAGGTTTGAAGCTTCTCCCATGCTTCTTTAGATGTCTTTACTCCAGCAACCTTCTCAAATGTATCTTCATCTAAACCTTGATAGATTCGACAGAGAGCCTTCTTGTCTCTCTTTCTTGAATCTCTCAAGCCATCTCTTTGAGCTTGAGATAAACCACCATCATTCTCTGGTTCAATGAAGCCTTTCTCAACTATCTCCCATACATCATGTGCTCCTAAGATAGCCATCATCCTTAAACTCCAATTGTCATAGTTGCTCTTTGTGAGCATTGGAATTTGGAAGGAAACACCACTACTTGCCATCTTCAAAATGATCGTGTAGCTCTGATACCACTTTGTTGGAATGAGAAACTTATTAGAAATGGAGAAAGTGTTTAAGTGTTTGAAGAGAAGAGATTTTATGAAAAGGAAACTTTTTTTATTTCTTGGATGATTCTTGAAAACTTGGATGATACAAAATGAGAAGAGAGTGGAGGTATTTATAGCCTCCAAAATACAAAATATCTTACATATTTTATTCTTAAATCTAGATAATTCTACTAAAATATCTTGATATTTTTATTCTAATTATCTAGATAATTCTATGAAAATATCTAGATTTTTATCTTAAGGAGGTGGAAGATTTTTCTAGATAAATTCTAGAACTTGGGTCAAATTTGGGCTAACATGATTAGTAGATTATTAGCCCAATGATTAACCCAAATCAAGGTTATTTTTCAACAAAAGCACCGTCGACCAGAGAAGGTGTAGAGGCGATGGCTTTATTTTTTTTGTTCTCTCACGATTTATTTTATTTGTTTGTTTGTTTGTTTGTTGTGCTTTAATTAGGTTAGTGATTAATGTTTGATTAGTCAAACTACTTAAAAAATATAGATTTTGAAACACTTTTTTCTCCCCACACTTGAAAGAGAGATAGTGAATGATCTTGGACTTGGGATATGTCATACACTTTTATGGTAATTTCATACCAATATATATATTCAAATGAAAACAAACTGAAACTTATTCGTTTATAGAAAGTACAAAGAAAATACATACATCGAAAGACATACCCAACGATGTGAAAGCATTACATCATTAATGGTTTACTATAGTAGACCATTGATTTATTCAGTCACAAACAAACTCGAAAGGTGTTCATTATTTATTCACAAAAGCAAAACACCCCATTTATTTATCATTATATATATAACATATAAAAAGGCTTACATAAGAACCCTTTAGTTGACACCATTGACATCTTCGAGACCTTCAATGGAGTGCTTATTACAGAAGCGCTCCAATCTATCAAATGCATCCTCCAAAGTTTTAGTATCCATGTCAATAGAATGCCTCACCCAGTTCTTCAGACTAAAAGCAGTCCCTAAACCAAACCAGCACACAACATATAAGTTATTTTGTTAAAATAATGAAACACAAAAAAAAAAAAATTGATTGTGTTCACTGGTAAACCGCTAAACCTTGGACATAGATAATAAATACCTGGTAAAAGGACGAGGTTTTCCTCAGCAGCCAATTTTTTACAGAATTCTTCATCATCATGAATGTCCTTAAATTCTGATAAGTCCAGCTCAGTCTGCGAGTAGAAAAGAAACCAAAATTTAAAGAATACAATTGGAAAAAAGGAGGTTAGAAGAATTTATAAAGATGCATAGTAATGATAGAATACCCAAAAGAAGGTGCATGCTTCAGGTTTCATGTAGCAGGTGAGGGAAGGTATGCACTTGAGCTTATCGTATGCAAAATCGGCTTTATCTTTCAGATACATCTGCCTTCTATGAAAGAACTCTTGACTAGTTCTCTTCAACATGGTGGGAATCGCTGCCTAGAAGATAAAAATTTGACACGTTAGCTATAAAATTGACAATAACTGGAATAGTTGGTAACATTTTTTTGTATCTTATCTGGTTACAGTAAGTGTCGGAATTAGAAAGTCTCGTACCTGGATAACCGTTGGTGGTTTAGAATTTACATCAAGGAAGTGTTTTATACCAGCTAAAACCTGTCCATATCAAACATAGTACGTGCATAGTGAATAAATGATACATATCATTCATATGCTTAATAAAGAGTGATGGAGAAAAATAGAGCGGACATTTTTGGATTTGAAGACACCATCTGGATCGTGCAGAGCGATCCAGCCAGTTCGCCATCCAGGGACAGACCATCCCTTCGAGATGGACCCGAGTGTAACCACCGGTACAATGGACGAGAATTTTCCCATGGGAACAAAGGGATTACTCCCAAACACGGACCAACGAAAAACTTCGTCAGAAACAACCATTATCCCGAGTTCTCGAGCCAACTCAGCGAGCTAAGGATTCATTAATATACACCGAGTCAGAGAGGATTATAACATAAGGCAATGCGAATACTTGTATAGCTAATTAGAGAGTGTACCTGCTTGAGATGAGCTTCAGAGTAGGTGTTCCCGTTGGGATTGTGCGGGTTGATTATAAATATTGCAAATGTGTTCTTGTCGACCTGGTTTCGGACGCTCTTAAAGTCAATCTCATAGTTCTTCTCGCGAAGAAATTCGTAATGGCGGAACTCAAGCTTCTTGAAGATGGAACGGACTAAGTTACTTGGGTAGCCTGGCTTGGGAAGCAAGATGTTGGCATCTGGTTTAGCCAAGACATCGACGGCAAGCTGTATGGCTTGTTTGCATCCAACGGTCATAAACACGTCATGAGATGACAGTTCCTTCGGAAGGTATTCGCTTAGGTAATTTGCTACGGCCCTGAGAAAAGCAAAAAAAAAAAAAGAAAAAATTATGGTCCTAAAAAGAACTATAATTCTATGTATGTATGTATGTATGTATGTATGTATGTATGTATCACCTTCTAGCAGCCGGAAGGCCAGTGCTGGGAGCATAGGCGTTTCCAGTGCCATTTAGGACGGCTTTAACAACAGCCTTTTCAGCGGTGTGGCAAGTCTCGGCAGTTTCACCTCGAGGAGGCAAAATAGGCTTTCCATGATGATTGCACAGGGCAAAGAGTTTAGAGGTGTAAGTGGTTAGTGAGGCCTTTGAGGCGGCCTTGGCTTCATCGTTGCCACTGAACTGCCAATCATCGCATTCTTCCTCTGACTGCCATTCATAGTATTTGTTGTTCGCCATTTTCTTTTCCTTTTATAGTATTTTTTTGTTTTTGGATGATTACTCTCGTTACTACTAGTGGGTTTATATAGTACAAGTTTTGACACTTTTTCTTATTAAAGTTGATACTTCGCGTAGTTAGATAAGAAAAGAAAGGAACTAAATGCATCTCCAGTCCCTATCTGTTAAAACGTTTCCTTTTTTGGACAACATGTAAAACGTTTCCTCTAATCACGGTAAGTACAAAATGTAAAATTGTCAATGGAAAATAAGTAAATTTTTATACAATACTAGAAATATAGCCCCCGCGCAAGCGTGGGGCGAATTCGTTTTTTTAAGCTTTACGTGTGTATAAGATTTTGTTGTTCGTATCTTGTCTAAATCTTTGTTTTTTTCGTATTGCAATATTGGAGTCATCACTTCCATTGAGTTCAATTCCGTTTTGTTATGTCTTCAAGTGAAGTGTAATTTTCATTAGAAAGCCAAATAAAAATCAGGAAGATTACGACATTAAGTTATGTACATAAGATAGTTTGAAAATCAGGAAGTTTAATCCCTAAAACTTTCCGTACTACTTTATGAAAATTTCTAATTTATATGTAGAGATGAAATCTTTAATTTGCTTGTTGACATGGAATAATAATATAACGTCCCGACCGTCCACGTTAATGAGCTGCTCATATTCGCCGCTCTCGACCTGTAGATCCCATTCCATCTAACGATCGGTTCGTTAATTTTTCTAAAGTCTCCAAATCCATTGTTTACTGACCATTATAATCACCACCCGACCTTCTCGTGTTTTGGATTCATTCGCATGGTATCATGAATCACTTCCTAATAGCTCATTCATCATTTCACTATACCAACCTAAGCACGCTTAACTCTGGAGTTCTAACGGATGTGTGACGGAAAAGGTAAGTCAACTTTGGTGACATAGGTAACTAAATCAATTCTCTTAAGCCTTTTTATATATATCACAGCTCGGGATGTTTCCATTCGCCTCCTCTCAAAGAATAAAACGTCTTTGTTGTGTCCCACGACAGGTCTCTAGTTGCCTCTCGGGTTAAAATCGAGGATGGCTAAACCAGCTGTAATACCACTTGTAATGCCTCGACAGCCACGCCTCATTCAAAATAAGTAAAAAAATCCGCCATCAATTTTAAAAAAAATCTCTTGTACCTGAGTTAGTTATGTCAATCAAATAAACACCGAAGTGAAAGGTTCGACTATTTTAGTATGTCAACATATGATTTAAAAAAAATATGTGGGACCAACTTAATATTGACATAGACACCCTTAGAAAAGACCAAACTGTAATATTATTATATAAAATTTAGTTTCTAGTTTACAAAATCTCATTTAGCTTAGTTGGTTATGTCAATCAAATAAACATTGAGGTGAATGGTTCGAATCTCATAGTCAACATCCAATTTTTTTTTTTGAAAAGCCCATTACGAAATGGACACGTGGCAGAAGGGGAGAGAGTAAACTCTCCCATTATAATATAGATTTTATCACACAATGAAAAATCAGATGCACCCAAAGGGTGTGAAATCACCGAAGACATGTAAATGAGTTTTTATCCAAAAAGTGTAAATGGATCATCATTGAAGAGGTGTAATATATGTTATAACCAAAGAGATGCAAATGAACCATCATCCAAAGGATACAATGAAAAGCTACAAAATTAAAAATACATATATTATTTAATAAACTGATAATTTCTTAAGACTAATTAAAAATTTTGTAACTAAAAAACACATCTTTTAAAACTAATTGAGATTAGTATATATAATACCAAACAATAGATTTTCTTTTTATCCGTAGTTCTTACCATCGGTGACGGCCTCTACACTTTACATTAGGCTTATGATTTAAACGCAAGACTTAAGAACTATCCTAATGATTTGAGACGTGTGTCTAGGACAGCTGGAGGACATACCATCACCGCCCAACCGGCTGGAATTGTATAACTTGCAGTACCAATTACAACGTGATTAATAGATAAACATAATTTTTTTCAAAAAAGAAATTGAGTCAATCTAGATGGTGAATTAGTTTATTGAGATCAATACTTTTATATTGGATATCTCTCAAGGCTTTTCTGAAGATTGCAGGAACTATGTTCGCTAGTCTTGCTGTTTCGTTTATGAACTGCATTTAGTAAGTATTTAACATTTTGTTAGTATATTTATACATATATTGTAATAATATTCAGATTTTGAAATACATGATTAAATTGATGTAACCTACCTGAAATGTGTAAGTCATTGATTTATATTCTTTCCATGTAAGTCCAGAGTCGGGATCTTCACGGTTTCTCAGGATTTCCTCATGCTCTTCCTGATAATTATGAAAATGTCTTTTTGGTAATGATCAGAAGCTAGTTAGGGTATATAGAGAGATGACTTTTTTAAATATAATTTTACTGACCGTTAGACGTTTTAGTATTGAAGGGTCGTCTGAGAGGAACTTGATGGCTAAAGTCAAAGCGAGAGAAGTTGTTTCGAAGCTGGCGAAAAGCAAGACAAACATCAAATCTAGTGCAATTTCTTCTGTCAGAATTGTCCCTTCTTTCTTAAGCTCTTCGATAACATAATCGAAGAAGTCACTCGGATTCTCTCTTGGCTTCTCACGCCTCTCCTGAAGCATATTCCTCAACATTTTCATCGCTCTTTCCCTACCCTACAAAATCCAAGATAAGCATGAGTACTACTGCTATATCAAAGAGAGCCAAAAGAGATCAGGAGTAATAATAACCTTTAAGCACTTGTGATAAGCTGTCCCTGGGATGTCAAAAGGGAAAGAGATCAAACCTCGTATGAACGCAACAAAGTTTTCCCGTAGATTTTCTGAGGACTTCTCTGGATCATGGCTGATCAACTTTTTCGAGGTCAGATCAAATATCATCTGATAAAGAAAGTGATCTTTAAACTTGGAATGGTTTAAACAGAAGTGGAAAGTATGTTCTTGAAACTCACGCTTGCAGTTGAATCTTTTAGTTCAACTGAATCTTGATTTGACCAGAGCTCTAACTTCTTACATGCACTTTCTTCAATTTCAGGAAGCATCTTCTTGAGACTTTCATGGCCAAACAGATTTAGCACCATGTGCTTGAGGTACTTATACATGAACCCATGCAATGATCCTACATTCTTTTTTCCAAAGATCTCAGTGAAAGTATCAGGATACCAACTCTGGAAACAGCGACCTTCTTGTTGAAACACAAAAACTACTCAAATCAGAGTCCGTTGATACAATAACTGGTCTCCCCACTAAGTTGGTCTTAAATATTGGCCCATACCTGAAACACAAGTAGTCGAGGATATAAATTAGGTATACAAATACAATTCTACAAAAAATTAAAGAAGAAAACACTCACTTCTTAACCCTATCTCTGATAAAGTGTGGAATGTCTGAAGTTGTGTTAGGTTTGAAGAAATGAATCGTCTCTCCAAGAAGCGGCAAACCCATCGAACCAGGTGGAAGCTTACCTCTGCACTTAGGGTTACTCCATTTGTAAACCCAAGTTGTGAGGGTTATCAAAAGCAGAGAAGCCCAAATGCACAATGGCCACAACATCACTATGTAAGAGGATTGTAATAATGATTTTGTTGTTGATGTTTTTTTAACTATGAAACTCTTTTTCTTTTGGTTTTCTTATTTGTTATCAATTTGTGTAAGTTGACAAAAAAACGAAAACGTGCATAGAAAGAAGACAAAGAAGAGAAGCTAAACTGCTGGCATGTTTTGTCAACTAAACCATATGATGAGTCCTTAAATAGATAGGCAAGTCCTTATACATCTCTGTTATTGATAGTGATAATAAATAATGCACTTTTAAGTAGTTGCAGACTGGAATAAAAATAAATATTAACAAATCTGTTTCTAGAAACTGCCAAATTTTAAAGAAGTTAAAACACAACGAGGGCATGAAGGTTCCTCTATAGTTCCTTTCTTGCAAGTGCGTTGTGTCTCATTGACCATTCTGGCACTGAAAACTAGACCGAACATAAGGCAAGATTCCAGCTTCATTTTAGGCTTTCTTGATTAAAATATATTACCTCTGTTTCTAAATAAGTGTCACTTAGACACATTTCACACATATTAAGAAAATAAATAAATATACTATTATGCCTTTATTTAATATATTTATTTAAATAAAAAAAATAAAAAACATCTATTGGCTAGTTTAAAGGATAAGAAAGAGATTATATACGAAAAACTGCATTGGAAATGAAAAGTGACACTTTTTTTGAAACAAATAAAAATGGGTAGAATGACATTTATTTAGAAACAGAGGGAGTATATATTATTCAATTTTGAAACTTGAACCTTAAGAGAGTTAATTAAATTGTGGAAGCACCTTTTATAGTGTGGTTAAGGTTTAATGCTTCTAAACTAGGATTGGAGTTCGAATCATACAAGTTCTATTCATAGAAGAAGTAATTTCTTGTAAATTATAGAATGATGTAAGGTTATTAAAAGTTTTAGAGTAATGTAAGCAGGTCCATTTGTGGTACATGCATAATTATAAATCGATCTAAATGTTACTGGTAGAGCTACACTGTGGAATCCTTATCCGTGAAATTATTTATCATAATTCCATTAATTAAAATATATACTATACAATATCTGACCAGTGTTAAGAGAAAAAGAATTAATTAAACACACAAAAAGGTTCCTGCTTTTATATTGTTGACTTCATAATTGCTTCTTCTTCATTTTGTTTCTCTTTCCATATCTATGTTATATATTCCAGTATCTAATACAATCTTTGACATCAAAGAAGCAAAATAAAATCACAAATAAAAGTTGATGCTTAGAATCTCTTGTTTGGATCTTGTTATCAAGTGTTTTTTCATATAATCATTATCTTCATAACAGTTTTTATTCTCAAGATCTAAAAATCAATAATGCATATATCATCTCTCGGATCCATATAACTACTGTATCTTGCATATCTTCTATTCAGTTTAAAACTTGAACAGATAGAATAAAGGAATAATCAGTTATTTTAAATAACTTATTTATTATTCGGCTTTTAAGTAATTAACAAATTCTGAGCCATGTTCATTGCGGGGCTCTTAAGTGGGGTTCTTAACTTTTGATTTTTCATTTTTCCGTTTTTTTTTTTTTTTTTTTTTTACTTTACGGCTAAGAACCGGCTCTTAAAACTCTTATTTAAGAGTCGGTTCTTAGTTTTTCTTAGTTAAAAACTAAGAACCGGCTCTTAACAAAAGTTAAGAACCCCACCTAAGAACCCTGCAATAAACATGCCCTTGGACCCATTAGTGTAGCCATTGAGCCCACGGGCTCACGAAATCGGCAACAAACCAAGCAATAATTAGAACTAGCATGTGAGTGTCACATAAATCGGAGACATAAGTTGGTTTCTTTTTCTTTAATTTTGTCAAGGTTCTAAAAACCGGTTTGGCCGGTCCCTAGGCCCCCGCCTAAACGGCAAATTAGTCATAACCAAAACGATTTTTATAAAATCTGATTTATACAATTCAAATATGTTTAAATCATTCTAAATTAGTTTAAACAATCTTAAATCCGTTTTAATCAATTTAAATTAGTTTAAATATGTGAACTTAAACAATAATTTTAGTACAAATCCATGATTTTGTCTAATTTATTTTATTTTGTATATCAAATCTATAATAATTTTACTACAGCCAAAAACAAAATATCTTACATAAATGTAAAATATATAAAATAAATCATTAATTCGTTAACGTCTACACTTCGTCTAAACCTCGTCTAAGCTTCGAATAATCTGTCTAAGTGTCTAATCTTCTACAAATCGCCTAGTTACCGCCTAGCGATTTTTTGAATTTTAAATCTTGTATATTTCATTTGCAACAGGTGGATAATTCCTTCGTTTACCAAAAATAGGGAAAAAGTGAAAACAATGGATAGTACATAAGAAAATTACAAACTACAATATAACATAATAAATAGTAGTATAGTATTGGTTGGTAATCCCAGACTTGTATTCTCTGCGCATAGTTAAATTGAATTGCTCTGAAGGTCTATAAATACATGCGCTACTATGACATATGGAATATTATACCTTACTAAAAATAGAAAAAAAATACGTATCCAATATGGAATGGTTTTCTCGCTTAATAATACATACTTTTATAAATTTTATATAACAACTCGAAGTCAGAAATTCAAATGTCGATTATAATCTTGATTCAACCTAAATGATCCAATTCAAACTAAACCTAACTAGGTTTGCTCAGCCACCACACTGGCGCGTTCAAATGTCGATTACAATCTTGATTCAACCTAAATGATCCAATTCAAACTAAACCTAACTAGGTGTGCCTCAGCCACCACACTGTGCGTTCAAATGTCGATTATAATCTTGTTTATTAGTTCTCGATGGAATATGTTCATGCGAGATTCGAAATGGAAAGTTTGATGGTTCTGGTGATTTTGGCATGTGGAAGTTTGAGATGCTTATGCAACTTGAACTTTAAGGACTTGGTAATGTTCTAAATGAAGATGTTATCAAGGATACTAAAGAGGAAGAAGACTCTATCTCTAAATCTGAAGTGGAAAAGAAGGATCCACTAGCGAAGGAAAAGGATACTCGTGCAAGGAACTTAATATGTTCAAGCTTAACCAATATGGTTCTAAGGAAGGTCATGAAAGAGACAACAGCTTTAGGAGTGTGGAAAGCTCTAGAGGGAGACTATCAAACTAAGACTCTACCAAACCGAATCTATCTGAAGCAAAGCTTTGCTAGCTACAAGATGGTGGAGAGTAAAAGTATTGAAGAAAATCTAGACACGTTCCTAAAACTTGTTGATGATATGGCAAGCTTGAATATACATGTCACAGATGAAGATCAAGCTATTCAGATACTGACAAGTCTTCCTCCTCAGTATGACTCAGTTGTGCATACACTAAAGTATGGCAATGGGAAGGAAACACTGACAGTCAAAGAAGTTACTACCTCGGCCTATGCAAAAGAATCAAAGTTGAAAGAGAAAGGCTTAACTGGAAAATCAAGATCAAACGCTGAAGGGCTAGTGGTTACTAGGGGGGCTATGGAAAGAATCGAGCGAAGAGTAAGGAGTAAAGGTCCAAGTCTAGGACCAAGTATCCAACTAAATCTAAAGAATTCTGGGGAGGTGGTAATGAAGGACATTTCAAACGTGATTGTCCAAGTAGGAAGAGCAAATCCCATGAGACAGAAAATGTTGCACATGAGAGGGAACGTCCTATGATAATCACAGCTAGTGTTCAAGAGACTAAAGATGAATGGGTACTAGACTCAGGATGCTCGTTTCATATTACTCCTAACAAGCATGTTTTGTTTGATCTTGAAGAATTGGAAGGAGGAAAAGTCCTCATGGGAAACAATACAACCAGTGAACTCAAAGGAATTGGAAAACTCAAGATAGTGAATCCTGATCAGTCTACTGTTATTCTAACAGAGGTCAGGTATATGCCTACTATGGGGACGAATCTAATTTCCTATGGTTAACTCGAAAAACATGGTTGTAACTATGAAGGAAGCAACTACAAGGTTACATTCTTTAAGCAAGGAAAGAAGGTTTTATGAGGGTGCTATAAGGATGGTTTGTACTATCTTCAAGGAGTCGTTGCTAATGCTGAAGCCAAAGTTGCTCGCCCATAGTCAAATATGAAAAACAAATGGCATTCAAGACTTGGTCATATGAGTCTGAAGAATATGAACATTTTAGTAAAGAATGGTTGTCTTGATTCTAAGTATGTTCATACCCTGGAATTCTGTGAAGAATGTGTTCTTGGGAAGACTCAGACACCGTTTCCTACTGCTAAGCATAACTCAGAAGCTGTCTTGGACTATATCCACTCAGATTTGTGGGGATCACCATCTAATGCAGAAAGTCTGTTAGGCTGTAAATACTTCTTAACAATGATAGATGACTATTCAAATAAGATTTGGATAAGGTTCCTAAGAAGCAAGGATGAGGTCTACAGCAATGAAGGACGGATTAGCTGAAGTACGGATTAGCTGAAGTAGATGACAATATTGCTGCAATCCGCAATGTTATTGCCTATGTTAGATCAGGATCTATTAGGCAGCAGACTTTTGAAGTAAAGGTGGACTCTGGCAAGATGAAAAGAGGAAGCTTGCCGCTAGATGTTCCTACTAGGTGGAATTCTACATACTTGATGCTAGAAAAAGCACTTAAGTTTAAGGTTGCATTTGATAAGATGGGTTTGGAGGACAAACCGTACAATGATCATTTCATGGTGTTTGATAAAGGCAAAAAGAGAGTTGGACCTCCTTCCATGGATGATTGGCACACAGTTGAAAGGTTAGAGAAGTTTCTCATTATTTTCTACAACTCCACCTTAGTAGTTTCAGCTTCTACAACTCTAAATGCCCACAAGGTTTATAGTGAGATAGTGAACATCGCATCAACTTTGAACCTGCTTTGTCATAGCTATGATACTCAGTTAAGGGCCAAGCTGAAGAGATGAGTATGAAGTTTGAGAAGTACTGGGATGGGGTGAAAAATATAAACAAGATGTTGATCGTGGCTAGTATCTTTGATCCTTATAGAAAGATGAAATTTACAAAGTTTTGTTTTGAGGAGCTTTATGGGGAAGATACTGCAGAGGCTAAGCTGCTCCACGATTCAGTTATGACCCTTATGAGTGACTTATTTGATGAGTATAGTGAATGGAATCGTAAGCATGCAGAAGCAAACAGGGGACCATCTTCTTCTCAGTCTTAGTCTTCACAGTCTACTCAAGAACAGTCAACAGAAATTTTTGAAGATGATGTCGGCTATAATAGAATAGAGAAAAGATACAAGAGTATGTTAAAGGAGATCAGAGTGAGAGACTTAAACGAGTTGGATGCTTATCTTAAAGCTGATGTTGAGATACCTAACCCGATGTTCGGAACAGATTCTGATGTGCTTTCTTGGTGGAGAGTCAACAGTGGCAAGTATCCAATTCTTTCACAGATTGCTCGAGATGTATTAGCAATGCAAATTTCTTCAGTTGCATCTGAAAGTGCATTCAGCACTTGTGGCAGGATAATAGAACCGTATAGGAGTTGTTTGACTCACTACATGGTGGAGGTTTTGATGTGTACAGAGTAGTGGCTGAAACAGGACCTTAAGCTGGAATCAAAGATTCTAACAAATGCTCAAATACTTGCAGAAGTTGAAGCAGAAGATAAGCTTCAAAGAGGTTTGTATATTTACTATTGTCTGCTTTGTTTTCCTTTGTTGTATAAGCTAACATTTTTTTATTGTTTTAATAAAATATTGCAGAGCATGAATCTGCAACACATCAACTTGAATAGAAGAACAAAGCAAATCATTGCTTGGGTTTGAAGGTATTACAAAAGTTACAAGAATTTGTTACTAGCTTGTGCTTATTGTTCAGTTTTATAACTTGACAATTCTGGGTTTTTTTTACAGTGTGAAAGATACAAGAAAGCTTTTTGGTTTGTATCATCATCTATAATTGGGAGTGGAATCTATTTTAGCTTATTTGCTTAATCTAGGAACTTTGTTGGTGTTTTTACAATGTTTTTGGATGAATTACTTTTGTTTTGTTCCCATTTTATGTAGTTTTTAGACTATTTATATTATCATAAATAATTTGAAGAAAAAAACAGAATATGCATTTCAAATTTTTTTTTGAAGTCTGGAGTTTGGATATATCCGAAATTACCCGAACCCGATATAAAAATACCCGAACCCGACCCGAAATTAGAAAATACCCGAATGGGTATTATACTCCTATACCGAGATATCCGAACATCCGAAATACCCGATCCGAACCCGAACGGGTACCCGAACGCCCACCCCTATTAGAGACAGTCCTCTCACCATGTGTCTCCATAGAAAGATGCATGTAACTCTTTTGTTCCCGAGTAACGCGCTTCCGGCACACCGTCGCGTCAGGTGCAGAACAGAAGATTCAAAGCAACCAGCAAGTTCACAACTTGCTCTAGCTTCAGAATCGAACTCTATGAACTTCATTTGCTTAAAGTTTCCCATTGCCATTGCCTTTCTCCGACTATCGTCACCGTCTTCTAAACTCCCGGAAAGTGCAGATCCTTCTTCGTTTCAGATGACACGAAGAATTTGAATGCCCCACTAAGGATTGGAGAAAGGATTCTAGATATTACTTCTTGCGATGAAGAGATTCTGACAAAGAGACTCAGGGAATAGGGATTAAGATGAAACTCCAGTGGAATACTGTTAAAATTCAAAACAAAATCGGAAAAAAGAAAAGTGTGATTAAACAACTCTTATTAGTTTGAGAAAACTGTTCAAAAAACACGCCTTGCGAAGTGAAACCCCGACTAGTGGAAGCCAAACTTGATCAAGATGATCGAAGAAATATTTACAAACAAAACTCAATTGACACTTTCCTTCTGGAAGATTGAAATTTGGAAAGAAGGAAAATGCGTCAGATAGAATTCTCTCTAAGAAAGAGAGAGAGAAATCTCTAGTGTTGGCACTTAAAGGTCCAAATAGAATAAAGACTCTCCAGTTTTGTTAAAGCAATAAACATAAAGTTAAATATAAATACTCTCAATCTCATGAAGAAATATCTAGAGTTTGATTGGAACGAGTTGTATTTTTATATATTTTGCTGTAGAATTAAAGATGAAGATTTTCTTGCTGCAACAATATAATTTTTTGCTGTAAAATTTTGTGTAGGTTTGATGAGATTTAATTATTTACTTGTAAATTTTTGACATAAGTGCTTTAGGTATTTTTACTTTTTAAAGCCAAAAAGAAAAAAAAAAGATCTGTAGATTTAATTGTTTTTTATAAAGCATGATTAGAAGAAATTTGTGCTTTAGAGAAAATATAGGCTAGAGAAAGAGTTTACAGCACTTACTAAGCATTACCTTTTGTTCTTGCTTTGTAAATTCATAGGGATGGGCAATTTACCCGATACTTGAATCGAACCTAACAAACTCGAACCGAAATCGAAACCGAAGTAGAAAAATATCTGAATGGATATTGAGTTAGGAGAGATTGAATATCCAAATGGGTAATATCCGAATCTGAATAGATATCCAAAAATAACGGAACATATATATACTTAACCATATATTTCTAGTTTACTTATCTCATTTTATTTAAGATATAGATATTGGTCCTACACATGGCTTAAGATCAGATCATATACATATAAATGCAAAAAGGTGATTCATGCATTAACAAAAATTACATTCATGATCTCAAAATAACAACCAGATTAATTTCTTGTTATTATCAAAGTTTTATCTTCAAATTCATCAATCGTCCAACCCATTAAAAATTAAAAATAAATCAATTAAATTAATAGTAAAATTTTAAGTACAAGAAACTTGATCAACGAAGAATTTAATTATTGTTTTTCAGAATCTACATATCCAAACATGACTCGAAATAACCAAACCCGAACTAAAAATATGTGAACTCGATCCAATATGTTAAAATATCTTAATGGGTACTAGACCCCAATGTAAAAATAACCGATTGGAACCTGAACGGATATCCGAACATCCATGTCTATAAATTCAGTCTTTATTCTCTATGTACTTGTATTTACATGTAACAAAATGCAACAGTTATTGGGCCTGTAAAATGATTTTGACGTGGAATGTGTCACTCCAAAATTAAATTAATGCCTTGTTGACAACAAGGCAAAATATAACATTTTTTGTTATGTACTGTGTATAAAAGTCGTTTTGCTTTTGCTTTCCCACTGAGACTTCATTGTCCGTACACACCCATGACCCAACACTCTTCTTCCTTCCCAACGGTCATATTTCTCCGACAATATACAAACGGTCACTAAACCTTCAACCCTTCTGCACCGTTTGATTCTATTGATCCAACGGCTGACAAGCATCCAGATTGCCTCGTGTACCACTCACTCTGCCCAACCCTAGAAAAAACAAACAATTTACTGTAAAAAGAAAGGTGCCAACTTCAGTTCTCGAAGACCCAAGGAATTAAAAAAAAGTCAGTGAAGTATGGTATTAGTAGAACAACCCTGTATAGTACCACATCCTGTAGAGTGTTAGAAAGAGAGAGAAACAAAAGTGAGTGTGAGAGAGAGAGAGAAAGAAACGAGAGTGAGAGGGACAAGAAGAAAAGAAAAGGAACGATCTTTCAGAGTTCTTGATCTGGGTTTTCATGTGTTGAGGAGATATATCTTGATTCTGGGGATTTTGGCAAACAGGAATGGAGAATTGGGCTTACAATAATCTTTCGAGTCTGTTCATCAACGGGACCCACCCGCAAGTTCAAGATCTTCTTCTTCTTCAAGACCATCCTCTGATCATGATGATGTGAAATCGTTTGTCTTCACTATCATCTACGTTTCAGATTTTGTTTTTGAAGGAATCCGATGATTATTTTATGTTAGATTGATTTGAGAAAGTCTTTAGATTAGTTCTATTCTTTCATTCTTTATTTGAATATAGATTTATTTGTTGGTTTTTGTAGGGAGGGTATTCTTTTCAACTTTTTCTATTTCTTTCTCTCAAATTTGCATATTAAGTCACCAGAAAAAAACCATTGTTTTTCATCTTCATATAGGACTCACTTTGATTTCATAACCCAAAAAAAAAACATATATTTTGATTCTTTATACATCGGATTCCATTTTTTAATCAATTGTTGTTTGTGCAAACACACACACACTTATAGACCAAACCATATCACTCACATAGATATTTTGGGGTTGGGTAGATATATTTGTAGAGGATGTTGGCAGGTTATTCAAGTTCATCATTGTTGTCACCGACCCGAAGATTAAGGAGTGAAGCAGTAGCAGCCACAGTTTCAGTACATTTCCCCATGAACACACAGAGATTGGACTTACCCCGCAGCAGTAACTTCTCCCGCAAGGAAACACCTTCTTCACTTAGCAGAAGCATCTCACTCGACAACAACAACAACAACAAACCGATTCAGCGCAGGACAAGTGGATGTTCTCTTAAACAGAGCATAAAGCTTCCACCTTTAGCAACAACACGAGGAAACGGAGATGGGTTTTCTTGGAACAACGACAACAACAACAACAACAGAGTGAAGAAGAGACTGGCGGACGAGGAGGACGAGTCTTGTCTGAGCAGAGTGAAGAGACAAAGAAGCGAAACAGGAGATGATGATCACAACATGGGTTTCTGGTTTGAGCATTTCACTTCGCAAAACTCAGCTCCAGCATTGCCCTTTTCTTTGACTTGTTCAGGTGATGATGATGAAGAAAAGGTTTGGTTTGCTCCCAGCGAAGTCATTTCTCAGCCTTTACAGAGCAACCCAAACTGGGTTAACTCGGTTATAACTGAGTTAGCTGGTTTTGGCGATAAGGACATTGAGAGTAGCCGTCCTGCAGCAGTTAAGGAAGTTTCTGGATCATCAACAAGCGCATCATCAGACAGTCATAGCTTAAGACACAGAGTACCAGAACCCACAAATGGTTCAAGGCATCCATATCCACAACACCAAGGCAGCACAGAGGGAAGAACCATTGCAAACATCAACAACAACGACCTGCAGAGAGATTTAGAGCTTGTGAATCTGCTTACTGGATGCTTAGAAGCGATCAGGACAAGGAACATAGCTGCCATCAACCATTTCATTGCAAGAACCGGTGAACTTGCTTCTCCTAGAGGAACAACACCAATGACACGACTAGTATCTTACTACATAGAAGCTTTGGCTCTAAGAGTGGCTCGTATGTGGCCTCACGTCTTCCACGTCGCACCGCCACGTGAGTTCGAGAGAACACTAGTGGACGAATCAGGAAACGCGTTGAGGTTCTTGAACCAAGTGACACCAATCCCAAAGTTCATTCATTTCACAGCAAACGAGATGTTACTAAGAGCGTTTGAAGGGAAAGAGAGAGTCCACGTCATCGACTTCGACATCAAGCAAGGCTTACAATGGCCTAGCTTCTTCCAAAGCTTAGCTTCAAGACCAAACCCACCACGCCACGTGCGTATCACAGGCATAGGAGAATCAAAACACGAGCTCAACGAGACGGGAGACCGTCTCCACGGGTTCGCAGAGGCGATGAATCTTCAGTTCGAGTTCCACCCCGTTGTTGATAGACTCGAAGACGTTAGGCTATGGATGCTTCACGTCAAGGAAGATGAAGCCGTCGCTGTGAACTGCGTCATGCAGATGCACAACACGCTTTACGACGGGACCGGAGCTGCGTTTAGGGACTTTGTGGGTTTGGTCAGAAGCACGAACCCAGTTGCGGTCGTTATTGCCGAACAGGAAGCAGAACACAACTCGATGCAACTCGAGACGCGTGTCTTTAACTCGCTAAAGTACTACTCAGCGGTTTTTGACGTGATGCACAAGCATCTTGGTGTGGATAGCTTGATGAGGGTTAAGATTGAGGAGGTTTTGTTCGGGAGAGAGATCAGGAACATTGTGGCGTGCGAAGGAAGTCATCGGCAAGAGAGGCATGTGGGTTTTCGCCGTTGGAGGAGGATGATGGAGCAGTTAGGGTTTCGGAGTCTAGGAGTGTCGGAGAGGGAGGTTTTGCAGAGCAAGATGCTGCTTAGGATGTACGGATCTGGCAATGAGGGGTTCTTCAATGTGGAGAGGAGCGGTGAAGACGGAATAGGAAGTGGAGTGACGTTACGGTGGTCGGATCAGCCGCTTTACACGGTTTCGGCTTGGGCTATTGAAGGAAGTTCTTCGTTTTAGATAAAGGAAAAAAAAATTTTAAGAAGTTTATATACATTTAGGGTTTTAGAGACTTTAGGGAACATGATTAATTTGTTTTTTTATTAATTAAGATAATAGGGAACAAAAAGTTGATTTTATCCTTTCATTCTTTATGCTTGGGGTTCTAATTTGATATTTTTAATGAAAACTTTAAAGGGTTAAAAGAAATACTATTATGTACTAGTTTTTTTTTTCATATGATTTTCATTTTCATCAAAAACAAAAGAAGGTTACAAGGTCGAAACACTAGAGCCTGCAGAACACAAAGACATCTCCAGAAAGTAACCCCAACCAACACGAACAACGGGAGGAAGAACCCAAACACACACAGGCCAACAGACCAACATCGAAACATAAGACAAATCTTACTACTCCTTCAAAAAGTTCAGAACCAAACACTCAATAGATACAAGAGTAATGATTTAAAAAAGACTATGACTAGCCAGAGATCTTGCAGTGAACTTCTTAACACAAGAATACGCAAAATAGAAGACTTCTTCATGAAGAGCAGAGACCTCATTTGAACCACATGTTCACGATGACAACACCCAAACCACAATGATCTCATCTGAACCACAAGTTCACAATGACAACCAACAAACCACTACGCCTATACCAAGGCAGAAACCATGAAAAAAAAACAACCGAAGGAATACCCAACTCAAACGCACCTTCATCTGAAAACCTTCACGCTTCAGCCTCATTATATTGCTTCACAAAAGGAAGCCACCGAGAGCAACCAGAGAGCAAAAAGAAGACCAGGAGGACCACTTATTGAAAGGGCGAGAGGAGGACCACTTCGAAACCGAGAGATGAAAAGGTAACCTTAAACCAACTTAATCACAAAGACCAGAACCTTTAGAACAAGTGTTTTATACTAGTTAGAAATTTTCAACTAAGAAATGTGTTCACCTTTTATCAATAAGAAAAGTGGCTATTTTACCTGTTGAATCAGCTTTGCGATATAAAATATCTAGTTTGTTATCTTGCAAGGAAGATTTCCTAAAAACAACGTAGAAGATTATCTATGATGTATTTATGAGTTAGAGCACTCATATGTATTGTGGAGAGTATGTTCCAGCTTCCAACATGTCAGAACTTTAGAACAAAATTGTCAAAAATAATAACAATGATTCATGATTCAAGAGGATAACAAAACTTTTATGTGGAACTAAAGACAATAGTGAACCTAAAAAAAAGTTTTCAAAAGTTCTCTATCATCTTATCTCAAACAAACAATTTAGCATTTCATGAGTGAAATTATTTGATAAAAAAATAATTTTTGGTTATTTTATTTTGATCTGGTTAAATTATCTCAAATTTAAATAATAAAATAAAATTGATGAAAATAGAAGGAGTGATTTCTTTTGTATTAAAAGCTCCAACATTTCTCTAGACTTCTCTTAGATAGAATTTACTTTCCAGTGGCCGGTGAGCATCTCGTCACGCGTCACGACCCCCTTTTTTGTTTTTTGGTTTTTGTTGTATCATATTTTCGATCAATTAGATCGATCTACTCTTCCATGTTAGCATATCTTAGTTTCGCATGGCGACTTTTGTTTGCGTTAGGTTCATCTCCTTTTTTCTTCATCAACTTTTTATCCCGTTGAGCTATGAGGGTGTTTTTATTCTCTGTTGATTATGTTTAGTTTTTCAATTAAAAGGATTAAATCTTTACTTCTCTATCTTAGTAAAGTCTCTTGTTTTAATTGAATCAACTAAGATGTTGGGTGTAGCTTTGTAGATTAAGGTGCAGGTTCAGTAAAATTGAAGGTTTCCCTAAAAACGTTCTGGTAAAGGCTCTGTATAGATATGGCCTTATTTGTAGTCGGCCAATTATTTATCAAATAAGTCTATTTTCAATTTGTGGTTATAATCATGGGATTATCATCTTCTAGAAATTGTTTCGTTCAGTTTGGTTACTAAGAAAAAATAGGCATGGCTATATAGCATTTATGAAAATCTTTTCTCTTTTTTTTTTGGGGGGGGGGGTAAGGAAGATTGCATTAATGGTATTAAATGGATGAAGTTATTGCAAGTTATTTTCACTAAGACAGTAGAAAATTGTTCATGTTCCATCACATATATAGACTCTTAAGTATTCTTAAAAAGGTAATTATCTATCTAATTAGTAATTAACACATACTAAATTTTATTGTTCTCAATTTCTTTTTGTTTAAACGCATGGACGCACTTGTAAACTCAGTTAGTATAAATCAATCACCATTAAAAGATTTTATTTAGAATTTGTTTTGGGGTGAAAATTAACTCCATTTTCTTAAATAAATCCTTAGGAAAATATAGTTCTTTTAGGAAAAAAAAAAGTTGCTAAAATCATAACCTCAAGAAGGTACCAACTTGAACAAATTTTATGCTATGATAATAAAAACAAAGGACATGTTGGACGAAGTTTGTCTCCTACGTACTTCTATTTTCGCCGATAATGTCCTTATCAGTTTTATTTTTATTGGATTTTACAGTTGTTGTTTTTTTTGATAAAAATTTTACAGTTGTTCTGATGAATTTTGTTGGTTCTTTATTGCTCTGATGCTTAATCTTGTCGTTCTAATCTTTGTCGCCTAAGCTCGAGTCTTATCACTCATGTGTCACTCTCCAAATAGAAAAAGAAATTGCGATTGATTATTTATTTGTCTTCCTTTTTTTGATAATACAATAGCAGAAAATATTCATCAATTAGTGGTTCTGTTTATAAATTATCAATTGGTGCATTGAAGGCTTATGGAGAGCCATACAATGAGGTTGGTCGGAAAGTAGGTCACTGGTGACTGTTAATCAAAATTGAATTCGTATTTGTGGTCACTACAGTGTTCAATTAACCAAAAAAAGTAAGCTGCAAAAATATCTTCTTGATGGAATCTATACTATAATAAAAGTTTAACATGAGAGCATATAAGGCTGTCCACATCATCACTTTAATTCAACCAATCACAATGTCTCTTTCTGCCATGTTGTCATGGGCTTCAAGAAAATCGATCGGGCTTAAATACATAAAATTGGTTGGGTTTTGTGGCCCATATTAAAATCAATCAAATCTTTCATAAATCTATAGGACTCTCTTAAATCTCAAAATCGGGCCATGTGTCCTAACACACTTGACTGTTAAATGCAGAATGTTCTATTTGTTTCCAATCTCTCTCCTTAGACTAAATTATTTCATATGTAAGAGTACAATTTTCTCCATTGCCTGATATTTTGGGATTACTTGAGCCTTTATCACTTGGCTTTTTTTACAGCATCAATTACTTTAGTTATGTTGGAGAAGTTGTTAGTGTTCGACTTATTGTAAACCCCGAGGGTAAGCATGTGGACTATGGCTTTGTTGAGTTTACTTATGTTGACGCAGCACTTAATGCCTTCCGACTCATGAATGGTGAATATTTGCTCGATCACATGATTTTTTTTGATGTGGTTAAGCTACCTCCGTACCGTCTTCTACCCAAGTAAATTTTATTTTTCATTTTATGGAATTTATATATTTTGCTAGAGTTTTAACATCATTTATATAAGACTAATTTATATATTTTTTTGTTAATTAGGTATAACCTTGCAGAGAAGCTCTGGTAAGAGATCTAATGGTGAAGTTTTTTTTGTAAACATGGAAACATCATTTTTTTCTCGAAATTTTAGTTACGAAGACTATCTCCGAAGAGAGTTCACAAAAAAAAAGACTTGATGAAACTTGCTATGAAGAAGAAGAAGTCCTTGATGAAACTGAAAGTTTTATTGAGGTACTTAAAGAAACGTTTAACATTTTTTAACATGAACTGTAGAAGACGACAACTTTAATGAGACTTTTAAAGTAGTTTTCAAATATTTCCCATCGACTATAAATTACAATATTACAAAATGTAATAACTAACATATAGAATATGTATGTTTTATTTTTTCCATAATACAGCTACGTTTGTGTC
>CAJHQP010007807.1:0-30232 GCA_905132765.1 Moricandia arvensis
TTTTAATTATAGAAATGCTATTTTTAATAAATAGTTTAGTAAGTTCTATTTTTGTCATACAAATGTTCTATTTAGGCATTGATTAACATAGCATTAGCATCAACATTGTACTTCTTATTATCAAATTCATAGTTTTTAGAAAATCATTTAGAAAAGTATTAGTAAGATACAAATATTTTCTAAATATTTTTTTGCTGAATACTTTCATATGGAGTTTTTGGCCGAGCATTTGCATATACAATATAAAAAAATTAAAAATTATACATTTAATTTAATAAAATCAAAAATATGTTTATATCCAAAAGTTAAATTTGTGTGTTTAAATGAATCATTTAATGTTTTACCAATCACAATATTTTTTATATGAATGAGAGCAAACAACTTTTGCATCTTACTACCTATATATCATACTGCTATTATTTTATCATATGTTCTACCAATCAAAACTTTAATAGCATGTATTAATACATAAATTCTCTTTAGTCCAAGTCTTGACATTAATTAGTATGTAAATATATATTTAATTATCATACTTTTTTGTGCATCTCTATAGTCAAATTTTGGATTATAATTTGACTAAAAATCTCTTATAATGGAAATAAAAATGAATGTTATATTCTCTTATATATCGTTGACCAAAAAAACATTTGATTTTAATATGTAGGTGTCACTATATATATAATCAGACAAAGTAAAGAAAAACTCACCAAAAAGAAAGTTAAAGTGAATATCTTACACCAAAGTTTTAAACTTACTTTATAAAATGGTAATCACATTGAAAACTTTAGTTATGTTTGTTTTCACTGTTTTTTTCATCATATCTTTTGTTGATTGTCATACTAAAACTGCGGCTCCTACCCCTGCTAATACTCCTGGTAACAACTTTTTGTTATATCACATTTTTAATTATTAGGTACAATTTTATTCTTTTTAATTAAAATACTTATTGGTTTAATATTTTATTGATATAAATAGGTTATGGAATAAATTGGGCGACTGTAGTATGCTTCCAAATCTCATCGCCGTGTCAATATGGAGGGCGAGACGGGTGCGCAAAGTTTTGTGACGAGTGGGATTATGTTTTTGACCGGTGTGAACCGTATAAATGTTGTTGTCACAGATAAGTTTGCTCTCAACATAAAGTAAACTAATAAAATGTATTGGCGTTTGTTTGAAAATAATATCGATAGATTTCATTCGTTTATATCAATGTATGATCAACAATTGAAATAATTAAAAGTTATTAGATTGGAAAATTTTGATTAAATCCAAGTAATAATATTTTTTAAAAAGATTAAGAGGAAAACAAAATTATATCAGAATACCAATTTTTATTAAATTTTTAATTTATGTAATGAATCAAAAGTCACAAATTACTATGACTTCTAGTCATAAAATTTCACATAAACATGAAAAATGTAAGACAACAAGAAAAACATGAAGACATGAGGATTGCTTATAGTCAATAACAACACAACTTGATGGGGTAAGATCTTTACTGAGTGATATGAGAATAAGAATTTCAGAACCAGACATTTGTGGTATGAGAGTAGACTATTAGATAGACCCTGCACCTTGCCTCCCGTCTAAGTATCTTCATAAGAGCCTTCATATAACAATAATATTAACAAAAGGAGATTCCATAACCATAATGAATCAACCTCCCAAGCCACCCTTTTGGATGTCCATTGACACTTGTCCCCAAAAACTCCCTCAAGACCAAGATCCTTGCAACACTTTCGTACTTATCTTTGTTAACCTTGTCTACAAAACACGTACACTGCTTAAGAACTCTAAAAGCTGACGTTGAGATCAAATCACTTGAGCCATTTCCTATTTCAAACGTGAGATCAAATCACTTGAGCCATTTCCTAATACACTCTCCTCAAATCACTTGAGAAAAATAAATTCTTATAATTTCTTTTTCAAAAACTGTTAATTGGTTTGTTCAATTATTCGACCTGGTTAAGTTTTGTTATGTTCGTTTTCTTGGTTTTGAGAATTAATAAGTTAAAATTGAAAACTAAAGAGTAACGTTTGTGTTGATGGTGATGGTGATGGTAGATGGTAGAGTTAATTACAAAGAGCTTCTATCATACTAATCATCTATTTATGAGCATGTACTAATATGTAAATTCCATTCAGTCCAAGTCTTAACATTAGTTAGTATGTAAATATATATATTAATTATCATACTCTTTTTGAGTATCTGTAGTCAATTATTAGATTATAATTTGACTAAAAATCTCTTATATTAGAAATAAAAAGAAATGGTATATTCTCTTATATATCTTTGACCAAGAAAATATTTACTTTTAATGTGTATGTGTCACTATATATATAATCAGACAATGTAAGGAAAAACTCACCAAACAAAAAAAGTTAAAGTGAATATCTTACAACAAAGTTTAAAACTTACTTATAAAATGGTCATCACTACGAAAACTTTAGTTATGTTTGTTTCCACTATTTTTTTAATTATATCTTTTGTTAATTGTCATACTACAACTGAGGCTACTACCCCTGCTAGTACTCCTGGTAACAATTTAGTTTTATACTACATTATTAGTTATAGGTACAATTTTTTTATCATTTTGAATAGTATACTTATTGGTTTAATAATTTTATTCATATAAATAGGTTATGGAATAAATTCGGCGACGGTAATATGCTTCCAAATCTCAGAGCCGTGTGATTATGCAGGGCGATACGGGTGCGCAAATTTTTGTTACGAGTGGGATTATTTTTTTGACCGGTGTGAACCTTCTAAATGTTGTTGTCACAAATAAGTCTGCGTTCAAAATAAAATAATCTAATACAATGTATTGGCATTTGTTTGAAAATAACATCAACATTTTTCATGCATTTTTATCAATATATGATCAAGAATTGAAAAAAATAAAAATTATTAGATTGAAATAGTTCGATTAAATACAAGTAATAATTCTAAAAAACAATTACGAGAAAAATAAAATTATAACAGAATAATTTTTTTAATAATTTTTATTTATTTATGTAATTAATCAAAAGTTACAAATTAGTATGACTTCCAGTCATACAATTTCACGTAAACATGAAAAATGTAAGACAACAAGAAATTAACATGAAGACATGAGGTTTGCTTATAGTCAAAAGCAACACAACTTGATGGGTAAGATCTTTACTGAGCTGAGTGATATGTGAATAATAATTAAATTATCTTTGCATGTGCATCATTGGCAATCAGAAATCTACTAGAGCCTGAAGATTAACAGATTAGGTTGTTTGAAAGATATATTACTCCCGCTTCTACGGGCCCTAACGGGGCGGAGAGCTCAATCGCTAGTAATCGCCGGTCAGCCATACGGCGGTGAATTCGTTCCCGGGCCTTGTACACACCGCCCGTCACACTATGGGAGCTGGCCATGCCCGAAGTCGTTACCTTAACCGCAAGGAGGGGGGTGCCGAAGGCAGGGCTAATGACTGGAGTGAAGTCGTAACAAGGTAGCTGTACTGGAAGGTGCGGCTGGATCACCTCCCTTCCGTTTCGTATTAAGTGTCGTTATAGAAAAAAAAAATTCTATAAAATAAATATCATTTTCATCTTTCTATGCAAAATTTATCAATTTTATTTATAATTTATTTTCTATTGGTTGAAATATGATTAGTTGTATAGATAATTGTACTTTTATATAAAAAATGCAGAATTAATTAAAACAGAGGAAGTATCAACTTTCAAAAAAATATATTTAATTATAATATGTATATATGAAATACACTATCTCTCTTCCCCTCTAATATATATATATGTGAAATACACTATCTCTCTTCCCCTCTAAACCATCAGTTTCCAAGTTTTCTCTACTCACCTCCAAAGCTTTTTGTTTCTAAGATCTTTTCTCTGTTTTCATCGGATATTGGAGAAAAGAAGAGTTTGATTCTAAAGTTATGGTGAGAATATTTCTTCTCTACAATTTATTAAACTCTTTTCATTTCTCTTTAGTGTTAAGCTAGATGAGTTTACAACCTCAAACTAATTGGTTCTATGTGGATTGACCCTATGTGGATTGACTAATCCATCTTAAATATTATTAAAGATCCATTCCAACTCCGAGGTGAAAACTTTGTCCTTAATACACCTTCTCGAAATGATGGCTCTTTGAGCGTTAATTTCAGAATGTTCGGGTAAGGATCGATAGGCCAACTTTGGGCATAATCGATGTGGATCGGGTTGGACTGCGTGGATCGAAGACTATGGTACCATATTAAACTAGATGGGCTTCCAACCAAAAACCAATTGATCATAAGTGGATTGGTCCATCCATCTTATATATTACTAAAGATCCCTTCCAACTATCGAGTGAGACCTTTGTCCCTAATATTTAATACCAAAAAAACTTTGAAGTCTCTTCTCCCTCTCTTGGTTCGACAAAACTCTCCAAACTCACCACAATCACCTTCCATGTTACCCTCTCCTTCACCGTCTTTGGCGTCAACAAGAAAGATAGACCCGTCCGTGCTAAAACGGGTTTTCTAGACGTTCGACAAGAACGAAGACGGTAGAATCTCTAAACAAGATCTCAACGACTCACTAGAGAATTTTGGAATCTACATACCTGAAAAAGACCTAACTCATATGATCCATAACATCGACACGAACCATTAAGGATGAACATCACAACGATGGAGACACGGAGGAAGAGGACATGAGATAAGCGTTTAACGTGTTTGATCAGGACGCTGATCGGTTTATCACTGTGGAGGAGTTGGAAGCTGTGATGTCTTCCTTGGGACTAAAGCAAGGTAAACCCCTAGAAGGTTGCAAAAAGATGATTAGGCAAGTTGATGTTGATGGTAGCTTAGACTGCCATGGCTCTATTACCAAAATTAAAGAGTCTCTTGAATCTTTTATAATATTTGAATGTTCTTAATAAAAGACGGAACTGTTCAAATCACTTTCAAACAGCTAGATGACAAAAAGCGTCGTCTGGAATAATGAAAGTGCTATCTTTAGACCGAACGGCATGACTTTCCAGTGATAGTGACGATTTGCTATGCAAAAAACAGTTTTCGGCCAATCTTTTCGGATGGTAGAGTTAATTACAAAGAGTTTCTTCAGATGATGAAAGGTGGTGGGTTTAGCGGTAGTAGCTGATATTTGTTTAGGATTTGATAGAAGAGTGTGTGTGTTTATTTGATGGATTTGTTTGTTTTCTTTTTATGTGTAAATAATTTTTCTGATGATGTATCAAAAACATTGTAATCTGGACCAAGATGTGTTATCTTTTTTTCTTTCTAGGGTTTCACTGGGGTTATGTAAGATTCACCTTCTCATTTTATCTGGTTTAGTGTTCCTTAGTAACATGTTTTTGTGTATAAATTCTATATATACATGCGTATATTAGTTTCACTTCACCAAGGAAACAACAGAACCAACTAAAATAGTATTAGGAAAATGTTAAATTTGATGTCCGAAACCTGATTTGTATGTGAACATTCATGTTAACTCTAATCTATGGTTACATTAAATCTATGGTTACAAAATATCTCAAATTAAATTCCATAGTCTATGATTCAACAACATCTAGATTGCACTAGCACAATTTGGGATCAGGAAAGTCACTATAGAAATCTTAACGAATTTAAAATACACTGTAGCGTTAATGTGTTCCTACCAAAATTGATCAAATCAGTTGCTATTTTTCTCTATATCTAAGAGTATTCTTCTGTTTTCTAGTTTAATTATAAAAATTCTATTTTAAAAAAAATATATTATAGCAAAATCCATTTCTATCATACAAATATTCTATTCAGGAGGATGTACTAGTATGTTAATTTCATTCAGTCAAGTCTTGACATTAATTAGTAAATAAGTATATATGATCATATTCTTTTTGTGCAGCTCAATAGTCAATTCTTAGATTATATTTTGACTAAAAATCTCTTATATTAGATATAAAAAGAAATGGTATATTCTCTTATATCTCTTTGACCAATAAAATATTTGCTTTCAATGTGTTTGTGTCATTATATATATAATCAGACAAAGCTAAGAAAAACTTGACAAACCGGAAAAGTTAAAGCGAATATCTTACGATAAAGTTTTAAACTTATTTATAAAATGGTTATCACTATGAAAACTTTAGTTATGTTTGTTTTTACTGCTTTTTTCATCGTATCTTTTGTTGATTGTCATACGATAACTGCAGCAGTTACCTCTGCTAATCCTTCAGGTAAATTTTATTTTTAATACTTTTTAAATTATAGGTACAAATACAATTTTATCCTTTTGTTTGATATACTCACTGGTTTAATTATATTATTCATATAAATAAATAGGTTATGGAGTAAATTGGGCGACTAAAGTATGCTTCCAGATCTCATCGCCGTGTGATATAAATGGGCGATTTGGGTGCTCACAGTTTTGTGACAAGTGGGATTATCTTTTTGACCACTGTGAACCGTATAAATGTTGTTGTCACAGATAAGTCTGCGTTCAAAATAAAATATTCTAATAGAATTTATTGGCATTTGTTTGAAAATACAAAAAATCGTTCATGCGTTTTTATCAATATACGACGAAGAATTGAAACAAATACAAATTATTAGATTGAAATAGTTTGATTAAATCCAAGTAATAATAATTTTTAAAAAAGATTTAAGAGAAAAATAAAATTAACAGAATACACATTTTATTAATTTTTTTAATTTATGTAATTAATCAAAAGTCACAAATTACTAAACCTCTAGTCATACAATTTCACATAAACATGAAAAATTGTAAGACAACAAGAAATTAACATGAAGACATGAGGATTGCTTATAGTCAAAAGCAATTAAGCAACACAACTTGATGGTGTAAGAGCATGATTAACGGTAGACCCATGTTTGGGTTTCTAAATTTTTTTTTTTTTTTTTGTTTTTTGTCTGATTTTTAAAAAAAAAAAAAAATAGATGGACCAATCACGGGTCGCTACGTGTCAATGGGACCCGTGAACAGTTCTAAAACCCTCCACCAACCGATCCTTATTTGGTTATTTTAGTGACCGGTTTTTTAGAAAATGCTGGGTCCCCTATGCTTAGGATCGCAGTAAGAAACTGCGATGTCGATGGTCTAAGATATTTACTGAGCTGAGTGATATGTGAATAAGAATTTCAATATCTGTGGTGTGAGAGTTGACTTTAGCTTAGACCATATGCACCTTGCCTCCCGTCTAAGTATCTTCATAAGAGCCTTCATATAACAGTAATATTAACAAAAGGAGATTCCATAACCATTAATGAGTCAACCTCCCAAGCCACCCTTTTGGCAGCTAATAGATGTCCATTGACACTTGTCCCAAAAGTCTCTCTCAAAACAAAGATCCTTGCAACACTTTCGTACTTATCTTTGTTAACCTTGTCTACAAAACACAAACACTGCTTAAGAACTATAGAAGCTGACGTTGAGATCAAATCACTTGAGCCATTTCCTAATACACTCTTGTCCACTTAAAAAAGCTAAAACGTTAATTTAATTATCTTATAATTTTCTTTTTAAAATCTATTAATTCATTTGTTCAATTATTCGACCTGGTTAATTTTAGTTCTGTTCATTTTCTTGGTTTTGATAATTAATGTATGAAATTAGAATCCGAATTTTTATATGTTTGGTTCAATTTTGAACATAAAACTAGAAGGTTTGTATTGATGATCAGTATAATTAATACTATTATATCATGAAAATACTGATCACAATAGTACATCGTTGTTATTATTATTCACCTTTTTTTTGACAACATTCAATGTAAAACAGTTTAGAAATACAAACCCGACATATAAAATCAACATGGATTCCTGCTGAAAATGACCACAAGCATCACATTCAAACTTGTCTTTCTGAATGCTCATCACACATGGAATATAACATGAAGAGAAAACAGATCACTTTATCGGCATATAAGATATGCACCGGTTCGTAACAGTCTATTGCAAACACTATACACTCCATTACCAACATAAATCCTTATTAAAAAGATATTTTCCATCTTCATTGCTAATGCTAATCATTGTGATCAAATATTAAATTAATGGGAAAATTAGATACAACGTTTAAAAAGTATTACGAACCAAATTTGGTTTTGAAACTGAAAGATAATAAATAATGAAGCGTGAAATCCCATGTTCCAGTTTTGCTATCGAATTAGCAACAGTAGCTCCAAACATATATAGGAAATGATAAGGTGGCTATAGGTTTTGCTCGTCTTCTCCTCATTATCATTGTATAGGGTGTAGCTTGTACGGAAGAGAAGCTGGAGCTGGTCTCTTGAGCAGAAGATAATAAAGCAAAGGCTATGACTCATACAGTTTTGCAAAAACATGAAAAAAATGCTGTTAAGACAACAAGAAACATGAAGATTGTTTATTAGATTGCATTACCATAGAAGATGAACCAACCTCCCAAGCCACTCTTTTGGCAGCCAATAGATGTCCATTGAAACTTGTCCCAAAAACAAAAATCTCTGTCTATAAAACACTGCTTAAGAACTCTAAAAGCTAAAGTTGAGATCAAATCACTTTGACCCATTTCCTAATACACTCTCCTCAACTTTTTTTTCTTTTCTTTTTGATAACCCAGGTGGAAAAGGGATGGGGGCCCATGTGAATATCCCACTCTCCTCAACTTGAGCTTGTCCAAAGCTGCAACGTTAAGTTTGGTTATGTTGGTTTTCTTGGTTTTAATAATTGATGTATATGAATTAGAATCTGAATTTTATATATAATTGGTTCCGTTTTGAACATCAAACTAAGAAAGTTTATATTGATAATCAGTATTTTTTAATTAATACTATTATATTAATGAAAATATTGGTCAAGGTGTTATATAAAGATACTCGTACTTTAATAACCAGGGAAAATTGTCAAAAATAACCAATATAATTAATACATTAATGGAAATATTTGATATCATTTTTTATTTGATAACAGGAAAACTAGGAAAAAGAAAATACTAAACTATGGTTGATATAGTCCCGAAATATTTTATATTGTATTAATGGAAATATTATATACAACCGTTAAAAAAAATATTACGAACCAAATTGGGTTTTGAAACTGAAAGATAATGAATAATGAAGCGTGAAGTTCCTGCAGTGCCGGCCCTAGGAATCCCAAGACCAGAAGCAAATTAAAAAAAATTGGCCGCTTTGTAGGGATTTGAACCCTAGTTGCATGAAGGAAACTTGAAATCTAGAGATTTTGCCAGCAGACCAAAGCAAAGTTTTGTTATTTTGTGGCCGGAATTGTATTTATAATTTAGCGGCCAGAAGCCACTGCTTCCTTGGCTTGGCCCAAGGGCCGACTCTGCTTCCTGAGACGCCTCACATAAGTTTTGAATCCCATGTCCCAGTTTTGCTATCGAAGGCGCTGAAGAAAGAATCTCAGCGGCACACATGATCCCCTTTTCATAGAAGACCAATCCCGCACACGTTGCAAGACTGGCTCCAAACATAACCATTGGTAAGGTGCCAATAGGTTTTGCTTGTTTCTCCTCATTATCATCGTATAGAGTGCAGCTTGTAGAGAAAAGAAGATCGTGTCTTGAGCAGAATATAATATATACTGTGTTACTCTCCTGATTGTCTCGGCGTAACAACCTCTTCGTGGGATCTATCTGACGCTGTAACGCATCAACTCTAATTTCTCTCCTATGATACAACTTGTCCTCTGAGGTCTCGGCTTACATGTAAGTTATTGGTGCATTTGGCGTTACTCGAACCCAAGACCTCACTTTTTAGCAACTTTTTCATAGAGGAACGGTCACCAATTTATCTGCAACCATCCGCATCTGTAAACGCCCATAACCGCAACCGCTGCGGTTACACCAGTCATACCGTTAGCTTCCTTGTGTTACGGGTTCAAAGCACCTTTGGTACGTAATGTTATTTTTTATCAGAATATTTAAAAGTTGATTCTGAGCGTGAAGGAGATTATCTGAACTTCTATGGTTAACAACAAGAAAGCTTTTAAAATCTTATATTTGTATCAAATTCTGAATTGTGATTATGATTAAACTAAATATGACCAATGTTGATGTTGTAACACTTAGTGAATCTTCATTTACAATTTAACGCAAATAACTTCATTTACAATTTCAGGATCATTTATAAGTGTGAAGAGTGAATACATTAGTGGTGTGCCTGCTATAAATTGTGTAGAACTACGAGTCTACAAGGAAGTGCATGTAAGGTATTCTCATTCATCACAAAGAATTAATAAACTTAATTATGATGTGAACTGGACTATTAGTTAATGTCTCACAGAAAAAAGGCCCCTGAGCAAGAGAAATATTAGGACCTTTTTCTTTAAACAAAATATATATATTTTTTTAAAAATGAGCCATAATCCAAGTAGAAAAGTGCACTGTAGCGTAAGTTCTTGCTAAAACAGAACTAATCAATTGCTATTTTTTCTCTATATCTAAGAGTATTTCCATGTTTTCTAGTTTAATTATAAAAATGCTATTTAAACCTATATATTACAGTAAATTCCATCTCTAGCATACAAATCATCTATTTAAGAGGATGCACTAGTATGGAAATTCCATTCAGTCCAAGACTTGACATTAATTAGTATGTAAGTATATGTTTTTCATACTCTTTTTGTGCATCTCTATAGTCAATTCTTGGATTATATTTTGACTAGAAATATATTATATTAGAAATAAAAGGAAATGTCATATTCCCTTTTATATCTTTGACCAAGAAAATATTTTCTTTTAACGTGTATGTGTCATTATATATATAATCACACAAGTAAAGAAAAATTCAACAAACAAGAAAAGTTAAAGTGAATATCTTACAATAAAGTTTTAAACATTTACAAAATGGTTTTCACTATGAAAACTTTAGTTATGTTTGTTTTCACTACTTTTTTCATCGTATCTTTTGTCGATTGTGATACTACAGCTGCAGCTACTACCCCTGCTAATGCTCCTGGTAACAATTTATTTTTATACTACACTTTAGTTATAGGTACAATTTTATCCTTTTTAATTAATATACTTTCTGGTTTAATAATTTAATTCGTATAAATAGGTTCTGGAATAAATTGGGACACTGTCGTATGCTTCCATACCTCAGATCCGTGTCAATATGGAGGGCGCTACGGGTGCGCAAAGTTTTGTGACGAGTGGGATTATTTTTTTGATCGGTGTGAAGCTTATAGATGTTGTTGTCACAGATAAGTCTGCGTTCAAAATAAAAATGTATTGGCATTTGTTTTAAAATAACATCAATAGCCTTCATGCTTTTTTATCAATATATGATCCAGAATTGAATAAATAAAAAATATTAGATTGAAATAGTTTAATAAATCCAAGTAATAATAATTTTCTTAAAAGATTTAAGAAAAAAATATATATTGGAATACAAATTTTATTAATTTTTTAATTACTGTAATGAATCAGTAAAGAATCAAAAGTCACAAATTACTATGACTTCTAGTCATACAATTTCACATAAACATGAAAAAATGTAAGACAATAAGGAGGATTGCTTATAGTCAAAAGCAACACAACTTGATGGCGTAAGATCTTTACTAAGCTGGGTGATATATCAAACTCCCTCTGTTTTATATTAAGTATCACTTTAGATTTATACACACGAATTAAAAAGCAATTAATTTTGTATATTTTCTATGTAAAAACAAATTTACATATATATCTAATCATATTTCAACTAATAAAAAAAATAAAATGTAATATAAAATTAATAAATTTTGCATTGAATGTCAAAACGACTCTTATTTTATAACAAAAAATTTTTTTCTATAACGACATTTAATATGAAACGGAAGGAGTATATGAAAAAGAATTTCATTATCTTTGCATGTGTTAGTGTATCATTGGCAATCAGAAAACTTTTCGAGCCTGACAATATAACAGAACCAGAGTTTTGTGGTATGAGACTATTAGCTAGACCATGCACCTTGCCTCCCGTCTAAGTGTCTTCATAAGAGCCTTCATATAACAGTGATATTAACAAAACACAAACTTGAAACTTGATGTCCATTTGAAAATTGTCCCAAAAATCTCCCTCAAAACAAAGATCCTTGCTAACACTTTCATACTTATATTTATCTTTGTTAACCTTGTCTACAAAACACAAACACTGCTTAAGAACTCTAAAAGCTGACGTTGAGATCAAATCACTTGAGCCATTTCTTATTTCAAACGTTGAGATCAAATCACTTGCCTAATACACTCTCCTCAAACCACTTGAGAAAATTAATTTCTTATAATTTTTCTCTTAAAAATCTATTAGTTCGTTTGTTCAATTATTCGACCTGGTTAAGTTTTGTTATGTTCGTTTTCTTGGATTTGAGAATTAATGTGTGAAACTAGAATCCGAATTTATATTTGCTTGGAAGTTTGTAAAGTGTCACACTGGTTTAATCCCGGATGACAGTTCAGACATACGAAAGATTTGTATTGATTTTTATTCCTCTATTTTCAAGTTTAATTATAAAAATGCTATTTAAAAAAAAATATTATAGCAAAACCATTTCTACCAGACAAATCTTCTATTTAAGAGGATGTACTAATATGTAAATTCCATTCAGTCAAGTCTTGACATTAATTAGTACGTAAGTATATATTATCATACTCTTTTTGTGCAGCTCTATAGTCAATTTTTAGATTATATTTTGACTAAAAGTCTCTTATATTTAGATATAAAAGGAAATGTTATATATATTCTCTTATATCTCTTTGACCAAGAAAATATTTGCTTTTAATGTGTATGTGTCATTATATATATAATCAGACAAAGTAAAGAAAAACTCAACAAACAAGAAAAGTTTAAGTGAATATCTTACAATAAAGTTTTTATAAAATGGTTATCACTATGAAAACATTAGTTATGTTTGTTTTGACTGCTTTTTTCATCGTATCTTTTGTTGATTGTCATACTAAAACTGCGGCTTCTACCCGTGCTAATACTCCTGGTAACAATTATTTTTATACTATATTTTTAATTATAGGTACAGTTTTGTCCTTTTTGATTAATAAACTTATTGGTTTAATAATATTATTCATATATATAGGTTATGGAATAAATGATTCGACTGTATTATGCTTCCAGATCGCATCGCCGTGTGAATATGGAGGGCAATACGGGTGCTCAAGGTTTTGTGAAAGGTGGGACTACTTTTTTGACCATTGTGAACCGTATAAATGTTGCTGCCACAGAATCAGAGTAAAATAATCTAACAAAAAATGTATTGGTATCTGTTAGAAAATAACATCAACAACTTTCCTGCATTTTTATCAGCATATGATAAAATTTTGAAATAAATAAAAATTATGAGATTGAAATAATTTGATTAAATCCAAGTAATAACATTTAAATAAAAATTAAGAGAAAAATAAAATTATATCAGAATACAATTTTTTATTAATTTATGTTTTTTTGTTCAACAGATTTTTAATTTATGTAATGAATCAAAAGTCACAAATTACTATATAGTCATACAATTTTACATAAACATGCATGAAAAATGTAAGACAACAAGAAATTAACATGAAGACATGAAGATTGCTTATAGTCAATAACAACACAACTTGATGGGGTAAGATCTTTACTAAGCTGAGCGTTATGTGAATAAGATTTTCATTTATCTTTGCCTGTGTATCATTGGCAATGAGAAACCTTCTGGAGCCTGAAAATATAACAGAACTAGAGTTTTGTGGTATGAGACTCCCATCTAAGTATCTTCATAAGAGCCTTCAACGACACTGAATTTTTTTTTTACGACATTGTAACGCTTGTAGAGAAAAACAAGACAGAGATTAATTTCTGAATAATACTTGCTTTCTTGCTTAACTTGAAACAAACGATCACATAGTTCTTATATAGAGTTAGAGAGGAGAGGAAGGAAACAGTTCTTCGTCAAGGTTGTCTCGTTTCTTGCCGTACACTTTGCTTTTGCTATGTATTTTGAAACGCAGAGTTGTTGCTTGGACTGTAATGTGTTAGCCATTGGACCGATTCTACTTTGGGCTTCAGTATTTGTTGTATCGAGGTCCATGGTTGTGTTGTCTCTAACAACGCTCTCATGAATCTTCATTTACAATTTCAAACTTCATTTATAGTGTGACATAAGTGGTGTATTTGCCTCATATTGTGACTACAGTGCCTTCGTTGGGCAGATGCAGCTTCTTGCGTCTGCGACTGCGTCAAACGCAGATAGTTGTTGTTTATTTCGTAGACGCAAGACGCAGCTATAAACACATATTTTTTTGACTCAACCGCTAATTTTTGTAGCGTTCAAATTTTATAAAGGTCAGATACAACGTTTAGACGCAACATCTAGACGCAAATAACTGTATCAACGAAATGAATAAGATTTATGAAAAAATAACCGCAGCCGTAGACGCATGAAGCTACATATGCCAAATGAACAACTGTAACTAGAATTCTACAAGGAAGTCCATGCAAATTGCGTGTATCAGAAAAAAATGTTGCAAGTGTTGTTTTTACTTTTCAAATAAACATTTATTTAAGTATAAATAATAATATATATGATAAAACATTTGTTTATTTATTTTTATTTATAAATCTAGAGTATAAAAGTTTTTGCACTTTTAATAAAACATTTGGTCATTTTCTTTCTTGTGAACTTTTTTTTTATGACAAAATTTTTCAAAGAATTGACCTAAAATTAATAGGTTAACCTTCTAGCGTTATTAATTAATTAAGAACTCATGTCATTAGGTATCTCCTACAGCAACAACAACAACAACAAAATCAATTAAAGTTGGTTTTTACGTTAATGACGTAAGTTAAAAAAAATACTTAAAAAAACGAGCAATAGTTACGGGAACTCTGATCACCACCGATACGAAGCCTCCATCACCCGCATGACACGTCAGCCTCACCAAAGCTTCACTGCAACTCATACTCAAAACTCATTGGTCTGTCACAGTCACCGCCAAGTGTCACCGTAAGAAAGAAACATATTAATTAGTCGACTGTTTTGGAGGATTTTATTACTATTATTCAAAGAAACGCAATAAAACGGTGATGTGAAATCAAAGCAAAGCAAAGCAAAGGGAAGGGAAGGGTCGTGCGAGAGCATAAGAGCCCACTTGAATCAACCGACGGATTCATCTTCTTCCTCCGCATCTTCCTCATCTCTCTCTCTCTCTCTCTCTCTGCATTCACATCTGTTCTCGAGCTGAAGAGAGTTCTCCAGATCCTTTTGAGTTTCTGCAATTGAGAGATCTCACAGACGACGGAGAAGGAAGGTTGTTGAGACAGAAGAACGTATCGAGATTCCTTGTGAATCTTACGTGGTTTTGGTTTTGGAGACTGCGATATTGAGCTGATCCTATAACTCGATTGAGGTTAGTTTTGATCGATCTGTTCTTTACAATGTCGCCACTTGATTCTGCTAAAAGTTGTTGTTTTGCTCATTTCCTTTTTGTGGGTTTTACGGATACTGAGATCTGATCGTGAGATTTCACTCGGGTTGTATGCAAAATCCACTCTTTGACACTTTCTCGTTTTGGAGTGTTTTAAAAGGAGTCTCTTTTTATGATGGATGCTTTATGTTGTTATGTGTTGTTTTAGCTCTGGGGGAAAGGCTGATGAAGAACGGGGTGGCTGAGTGCAGCGTATGTCGTTCAAGGTTGGTTTCTCCCAGTGCCAAAGCTATAGCCAGGGCTTATGACAACCGCAAAGTTAGAGTTTCCTCTAAACAACGAGCTCTCAATGTCTTTTTGGTTGTCGGTGACTGCATGCTTGTTGGTTTACAGGTTAGACTCTGGCCATTTCAATGTTACTACTGCGCTACATCTTTGATTACCTGTAGTCCATCATGTCACTGTTGGATACAAATTGTATCATACAATCGTAGTCGGTTGTCATTGTTGTTCAAATTTTTTAAAAAGATTTTGTTTTTGTTTTTGTTATTTTTGTTATGCGCCTTACAGCCTGTATTAGTGTACATGTCTAAAGTGGATGGAAAGTTCAACTTCAGTCCTATTAGTGTCAACTTCTTGACAGAAATCGCAAAGGTTCTTTTTGCGGTTGTCATGCTTCTGATCGAGGTACGTTTCTGAATTGACTTCAGTTCGAATCATCATTTCTCGTCTTACATCTAGAACTAGTTGGTAGATGTTTCTTCTGCACTAGAACATGAAAAGCATTTGTTGAGGTTTTTGAGAGGGATAAAGTCAAATTTCTTTGCTATTATGTATCTATATTGTAGGCGTGCTTTAGTTGATTAACTGGTAACGGAAGGAGGTGGGGTTCATATTCTTTTATATGTGTGCATTGAGGCAGTTTCTATCACGTGTGTTTTGCTTTTCTGTAGGAAAGTGGCCCCCCTTTTAATACTCGACATTTTTTGTGGAATTATTGTAGGCCAGGCACCAAAAAGTTGGGGAGAAGCCTCTACTATCGTTTTCCACATTTGTCCAGGTACCTCTCCCTGGCAATTAAGAGATTGGGATATACTTTAAAAGATTTTGTACTAGGATTGTGGTATGGCATAGTCTCAAATTTAAAGTTAGTTTCTTGGGCTCTCAATGTCTAATAAGCTTTGTGTATATTATACATCTGGTTGTCAAAGCATGATAATTTGAAATGTAGATGGTATGTGATCACTACATCTATCTAATACTATACTTTTTCACAGGCAGCTCGGAACAACGTGCTTCTCGCTGTTCCAGCAGGGTTGTATGCCATAAATAACTATCTTAAGTTCACAATGCAGGTACACGTGCTTATTTTGATCCTTCGGTCTAATTAAGATTCAGAAATGCAATTTCATTGCAGACTTGTCATAGCTGTTTTAAGTTTAGCTGGAAAACTTTCCAGCTTTCTGGTGTCTTTTGGTGCTTTGACACTATAAGAACTTAAGAATGGTTCCATTAACATAAGAGTAAAGCAGAGACATTAGCTATGGGTTTATATTGACTTCTTGAATAGGGTTGCCAGGAGCTGAAATTTTTTTTGCTTTGGAGATTTTCTGTTATAATGACTTCGGAACCATAATTTTGGAATGTCAGGGAAGCTAATATGGTTGTAACATAATTCATAGTTGATTTCTGTGAGACCCCTTTGTCTGATCAAATTTGTTGATCCTTGACTTTGGTACTTAACATCTTTTCTTGTAGACGCCTACTGGTTCCTATGCATATGGGTATCTTATCATCTATATGCTCCCCAAGTCTTGCCTAGCATCTTGCAATATGTTTACTTTCTGGTGATAGATTTTGAGTTTGCTTTTAAAGCTGCACTGGACAATTGCTTTGAAAGAACATAATTGGATCATACTCTGCTGTTTTATTTATCTAGCCTTCTTGGCTACTATTTTGGTGTTATCTTTCTTTCTTAAATTTTAGTTTCACACAGCAATTCACTTTTCTGGTGTGACAGCTATATTTCAATCCTGCTACTGTGAAGATGCTCAGCAATCTAAAGGTTCTGGTAATTGCTGTACTACTGAAGATGATAATGAAGCGACGGTTTTCCATCATACAGGTCAGGTTCAATTATTTTTGGTTCTCTGTTTGTGTGATTTTGTATGGTATCAGACATACTATTATGGACATTTCTGTTTGACCTTCCTTACCTCCTACTCTTATTGGAATTGATTTTGTTTTGACTTTCTGTTGTAGTGGGAAGCACTTGCTCTATTGCTGATAGGGATTAGTGTAAATCAGCTGCGTTCTCTTCCTGAAGGTGCTACTACTATTGCTGTTCCAATTGCTACGGGTGCATACTTCTGTACCTTTATCTTTGTAAGTTACATTTTGTGGTGTTTCCATTTGCTTTTTCTTGGAAATGTAGTATGGAACTGATTTTATGCACACCCTCTTTTAAAATTCATCCAATCACTCACCTGGTGCTGCAAAAAACAAAAGTTGTAGTTCGTTTTAGAGGCTTATTAGGCACATTATATTGCAGGTTACTGTCCCATCCCTGGCATCTGTCTACAACGAGTATGCTCTAAAGAGCCAGTATGAGACAAGCATTTATCTTCAGGTTAGCTAATCTTCATACATAGTTTTTCCATATAGCATCAGAGAAGTGAGAGGCTTCTAGTAACATTAGAAGGCTTGTGGTGACCGTTGCTTGTAAATGGTGGTTACATACTTAAAGCTATATGCATGAGTTTTCTGATTGTAAAGCATTAATTTCCTCTGTGCAGAACTTATTCCTCTATGGGTATGGTGCGATATTCAACTTCCTTGGAATACTAGGAACTGTTATATATAAAGGTATGTCCATTTTATCTCGGCAGAGAAAAAAATGAGAAATGTTAGCAAATAAAATGCTAGAAAAGCTTCTTGAAATCTTGTTAGACACATTGCTAATGATTTTACCACTGTCGACAGGTCCTGCCAGTTTTGACATCCTACAAGGACATTCTAGGGCTACCGTGTTTCTGATAATGAACAACGCAGCACAAGGGATTCTATCCTCCTTTTTCTTCAAATACGCAGGTAAAGAAAGACCAATTTATGTTAATTTCATTTTATCTTATGGATTAGTTCTAGATGAATTCCTGATGCTGATTCAACAGATATAGAAATTTTTGGATTTCACTATATACATGAGTAGAAAACTTGGAGTAAGAATTTTGGCATGGATAGTTATGTAGTTTTTTCATATTCTTATCTTCTCAGATACAATATTGAAGAAATATTCATCGACGGTTGCCACAATATTTACTGGCATAGCATCTGCAGCACTCTTTGGACATGTGTTAACCATGAATTTTCTTCTGGGGATTTCTATAGTTTTCATTTCAATGCATCAGGTAATCCTTACAAAATCGCTCCCAGCTGTATCAATTAACTTGCAGAGAGGAACCTCTTTCTCTAATATTTTTCTTACTCATATTTTATGCAGTTCTTTTCACCCCTTGCAAAAGTGAAAGATGAGCCACAGAATGGAAACATAGAATTAGTTGATGCAAAGGATGGTCATAGGTGTGTTGTTCACTGATGGATCATCATTTTTTCTATGCTATCATGTCACTCCTCACACACTGATTGCTTTCAGAGGAGGATTCATTTGCAGCGTCTAACTTTTTTTCTTCTGTTATTTCCTCCAGGGCTGAAGACTCATTTATCAACATGGCAGCAGGAGCAAATGAAGAGGTGAAGAACATAGACACACACACACTTCACATCTTTAACTGAATCTAGTTCTTGTAATTTTCTGACATAAAAGCTGATCATATTTTGTCTTTCTTCTCTGTCAATGCAGGCTACTCACCGTGTTGAATTAGACGACAGAGAGCCGCTTCTTCCCAGATAAAAATTTTCTCACCGTAAGAGCATCCTAGTCTCAATCTAAAGATTAGTTACTCCGGAATCTCCCATGTTCATATGCATCTGCACTTCTTATTGCAGGATTTTGCCACGCATAATTCTTTAAACCAAGATTATTTTTGAGATCAGGAGACATTCCGATGGTATACTACCTGGTTCCAATGCAATAAACTCCATGAGACCTGACTCCTTCACAGCCCTGCAACTCTTGAAAGAGTCAGTTAAGTTCGTTAAGAACATGTATTCTTTTTTTCAGACAGAGAACAAAGCAAAAAAACAAATCTTTATAGTTAGTAGTTACGTATTTTTTAGAACATCTCTCTTCGTAATACCTTTTTGCTTTCTTTTCTCTAAAATATATATTTTTAATTAAACAAAAAAAAGCGTCTGAACCGGTTTGAACCAGTTGGTCCGACCAAACCGGATCTCTTACAACTAACTCAACTCCATGTCCACAAGCGAAAAAACACATCACACAATGAACGTGACTCCTCCTTCCTCTTCTTCACCGCGGCTCTTCGCCACCAAACCTCAACTCTACAAAGCTCCTCTCTCATCCTTCTCCACTCCAAAACGCCGTCGTTCTCGTCCTCGCCGTAACCGAAACTCCAATAACTCAACCTACGACAAAGACAATCTTCTTACAATCTCAACTTCGTCTTCCTCTGAATACCAAAGCCTAAGCTTAACCCTAGACGTTCACGGTATCTCCTCCCTAGCTACTTCCCGCTTCAAGCTCTTCCTCGATTCAGGGAAAGACGCTGTCTCCGACTTGCAAACTCTTGTCTCGCTAGACGACAACAAGCGTGTCGTCGTCACGTGCAGGAAATCAACTGTGCAGTTCGTTGGAGGTGTGGTTTTGCTTGGACTCGTGTTTGGTTTTGCTATTAGGGTTCTTGTCAGTTTAGGAACAGCTTTTAAGGGTGGTTTACAAGGTAGACCCAAGTTAGTGGTTAGGAGAGATAGGAGTCTTGGTGGTAAGGAAGTTGTTGTAGCTGTTGATAGCATTCGTTCATCTTCAAGCTCCGTACCTTCCTCTGGTCAGGCTTCTCGAAGTAGCTCTGTAGCTAGAACCCTCAAGCTTAGAGCTCAGAACAGTTTGCCGAAATGGTGGCCTGCTTCATTGCCTAGGCAGAGCTTGGAAGTAGACAAAGAAGATTATCAGAGAGAAGCCAACAGAATCGTCCGAGGTAGCTTCTATAAAGTCATTCAAAGTCATCTCTTTTGGTTTATAATGATAAGCATTTGCTTAAAGACTAGTTCTTTTGTCTGTTTTGTTTCAGGTAGACAGTTTTAAAAGCTGAAAGATTTGATTTTGCAATGGTATTAGTATTACTTATGTGTTTGTGATTTGATTCTACAAATGTAACTTATCGTTTTAGTTTCCAGCAATCGTGGATAACAGAACCAGTGGAAAGGACATTACGGAGAATGATATCATTCAAGTTTAGTATCTGTTTCCTTTCTTTTTTGTCACACTAGATTGTGTGTATCTTGAACTAACTAGATTACTCTTTATATACAGCTACGTAGAGTGTGTAGGCTTGCTGGAGTACAAGTCTCTATTGAGCCAACAAATACTCGAGATTCCTTCTACAGAACTTCTGTTGATTTCGTCCTAAATGCTTGCAGCAGGTGTCTGACTCTCTATTGACCTTTACTTATTAAGCTGATTGTGCGCTTTTGTTTTTGGTATGGTGCTGAACTTGTTTGAAAACTATATGTAGAGCTCCTTGGGAGTCTTCTTCTGTTGAGATTTGTAGTGAAGATGCTCGAGAGTTCATCGCTGGACTTGCTGAGAACATTGGACTTGCAAAGATAGATGCTGCTAGGATGGTTTCTGCAGCTGTTGCGGCACGGACACGTTCATGGTTTCTGCAAGCTTGGGTAGCTTCCTATTCCTTCTTTTAGTGTCTACTAGTTACTGCAAACGTAGATGGTGTGATCAGAATTAAACACTGAAGTATACTTTGTGTCATGTGCAAACTCTATGTTACTGCAGGCTCTGGAAATACAAGGTAAACATTCTGAATCAGTGGCAGAACTATCGAAGATATGCCTCATTCATCGCATATTTCCTCCTGAGGAGTACTCTGTATGTGTTCTCTTTTTCTTTTCAAGTTTTCACTATTCAGTCTCTGCTTCACTTTCCCTTTGTTTTCGCACACTGACTTGTGTATTGATCCATCAGGCTGAGATGGAAATGGTAGCAAGAGGATTAGAGAAACTCATGAAGCTCGAAGAGCGACAGTCTCTATTGAAAACCTTTGTTGGAATGTGTTGCAGTGAAGAGAGTCAGAGAAGTGCTGCTGAGGCTCTTGGTTTGATTGACTCATAGTTAAACTTCTTCTACACCATTTTTTTCCAACTTCTTAGTGATATTTTAAAACAATCATGTTCATACACTTGTGTCCTAATCAACTTAACAGAATGGTGTTTAATGAGATGACAGAAGTTATTGAAACATCTTTAGTCCTAGTATAGTGTCTTGAAGTGACTATTTGCACAACAAAAGCCACTAAATATGTATGACTATGATATTGTAATAAGATTCATTTGGATCAAAAAGAATTTGTCTTAAGTATGTGTACATTCGAATTACCTTCCATTTCCATCAACTCAAATCCAAATCCTATTCTTCATCTCTTTCAAAAGCCTAATGAAGCCATGAATGAATCCAATATGCAAGAACCACAAAGAAAGATAATCAAGCTTGTCTATGAAGAGCAGTAGCTGTTCCTGAAGACCTTAATGGCTGTTGAAGAGCTTTAACTACAATGCTCATGTTTAGTCTAAACTCTGCTTCATATTGCACACAACGCTGCAACCGCTGCAAGCTGTTGTTTACCAGCACACAAGTTTTAGATTCAAGAGATGCTCAACTGATTATAGAATGGAGAGTTTCTAACTTCTATGCCTCTGCAACTGCTTTAGGAGGATATTCTCCTTTGAGTTTTGGATCAACGCATTGCTTCACTCAGCCTTGGAGTAGCCTGAAAATATAGACACAAGAAAACATTTGGTAAACTCAAAAAGTTAAAGAAAAAGTCATGTCAAGTAAGTTGCTTACCCAAGTGACAACTGACAAGACTTTGTTGACCACGAAGCATTGTATGATCAACCGGTTTTCTCCCAGTTAGAAGCTCTAAAAGCACAACTCCGAAACTGTAAACATCACTCTTCTATGTCAACTGTCCTGTCATTGGGTATCTGCAACCCCCAAAGATGTATATAGTTACAATCTCTTAAGCTGCTAAGAATCAAAAACATTCTGAGCTTTTGGTTGTCGAAGGGTCTTACTCTGGTCCGTGATAACCAAACGTCCCCAAAACTCTAGTGGAATGAAGACGAGCAGCCATATCAGAATCTTGGTTAGAGAGATTGTAATCAGCAATCTGGCTTTGAAATTCTCAAAAAGAAGCACGTTGCTAGATCTAATATCTCTGTGTATAACAGGAGGTTGAACTTTCTCGTGTAAGTATTCTAATCCTTTAGCTGCATCAACTGCAACTCTGACTCGTTGCATCCACTCAAGTGTTGAACCAGGTTGTGCTCCTTGGACTCCTTTTCTCCCTGTTCAACATAAAATATATCAATCTTTTATCATAAGTAAGATTGATGTTGAGCAGTGGTGTGAGAATATAAAGTTCCCACGTCTGGAGTTTTTATAGGACATGAATAATATACCCTCGGACCATAATTTGTTTTAACACCTTAACATAATCCTATGAAAGGAAGAGAGAAGATATAAAGAAACACAACAGGTAAGAAAAGAAAGAGACAGAGACACTCATGATCAAGAATAGAACCAAAACATGTTTACTTGTCTATTAGACGTAAATATTCTTTCAAGAACAGAACCCTTTTTCCAGACTTGTGAAATCCTATGGCAGTAATGCAAGGAACAGATGAATGTGTATAGAAACTGGTGTAAGAATCAAGATTGTTACCTCAAGAACATCAATAGAAATGAACTTGCATTACATACACATATGTATAGTCTTAGATGGATATGTCAACTAGAGAGATAAACTTATACATAGAAATAGAAAATGATCATAAGTAAATTTCATCAAAGGAAACGTGTTAAGGTCCATTCTTCTTAAACTGTTGTGTACTCTACCACAGAGTTACATACTTGTAAAATGTTATGAATGAACAATGACCTTGATTGCAGTAATGTAACTGAGAATGTAAAATACAAACAAGAGAAACCTACCATGCATCAGTCCATGTCAGTTTGCTTCAACTTATCCAACTCTTCATTAGTATTAGAGTTCAAGCTTTGAGATCGAGAACACAGTATGAATATGACCCGAAGTGGGTTTTTATTTAACTGAATTATCTACAATTAGTATCGTTCCATGATCAAAACCATTATCTTCTTCTGAATACATTGTACCATTCCATCTCATTTGATTAGTTATAGCCTTCACTTTGATAAGTACATCTACATGGTCTCTAATTATAACAGCTCCTTCTGGTCTAAGAATCCTTTGCATCTCCAAGAGTATGTCAACAATGTCACATCTATCACAAGAACCAAAAGAAAATGTCTCTTAGCAAAAATGTAAATCAAATTTTCAAGTTACAGAAAGAGATCTTACTTGTCCAAGTACAAGCTGAACACACCATTGGCATGAATCAGATCATAGGTTCTAGGATACGTAGAGAAAGCTTCACACCTACAAAAAACCGAAAAACAACGGGTATAAGGGAGATCACAATTATATGATATCAGAAACGTTTTTGAGTGTTTTACCAGTTCATGTAAGTTCCAATGAGGCCACGGTCGAACACAACACCGAGTGTGTTCGTTTTAAGATCAAATGGGACCACATTCATAACCCACATTGGATACTTAATCAATGCTGCAGCAAAACCGCCTAAACCAGCATTCATATCCATAATGTTTCTGTATTTTCCATTGCTGAGAAACTTTAACTTAGTGTCGTAGTACACAACTATTCTCTTCCACAAGTTAGTGTCAGCTTTGAAGGTGGACATGGTCACTCCATCTATTGATCCGGTTCTGATCAGCTGAGGCGTCTGGTTTAGTTTCTCAGGCCAGTTTCTAAGACCGCTTTTGTGTGTGTCATTAATATTTAGAAGAGGAGTGATGCATGGCTCCATCTCTCTATACCTATAGTGAAAGAAAGATGTAACTGAGTCAAGCTTCTGAAGATGCAGAAGAAATTTTATGCTGTTAGGAAGTAAACTCACCACGCAGCATCAGGGTCACCAGAAGAGCAGAAACCAACCTTTAGATTATGTCTACACTGCAAATGGTTAGAAGGCTTTCTCCATATGACAACTGGGTACCTTTCAGCAATCTTCTCCCAACAAAGACTTCTAAAAAAATCATTTAGTTTCTCCATCTCCTTATGTAAGTCTTTCTTCTGGTTCTTAGATTTAATCACTGATGTTACAGGTGGTCCAGACAACACCCAAAATCCACCAGGACGTAGAACACGATCAACCTCCATCAAGTAAAGACCATCTGAACCAACCAAAATTTAAAAAACACACAGTTAACTGACACAAGATACAAAAGTGTTTAGATGTATCATTACCATAGGCAGTCCAATTGACAAGGCACCTAGAACAATGGACCATGTCGAAAGACTTTGATGGGTAAGGAAGTTTATAAGTGCTTAGAACACCAAGCATAGAAGGGAGTCCACGCTCTAATGCAAACTGAACTTGAGCCTCATGTATATCCCTAGGTGCTATTGACATTGTCAATATGTTATAGTTAAGCAAAAAGGCTCCAAAACTCGCTACCTGACACATGATTAATCCACAAACACTGCAGTCAAATATCAAAGAATAATCAAGTTATGGTTTCTATTCATGTAACTGAACTCACTCCACATCCAACATCAAGAACAGTCCTTATACTCCCAGAAGCTAATGGCAAAACCTTCATAATCACATCAACATAGTCCTTCACGCCACTGGGAAAAGAAGTGCCACCTCCGGGGAAAACAAAGCGGTTTCCTTCTAGTCTAATCCAGTTCTGTGTCTTTTTAAACTCAGCTAGCTTCTTGAAGGGAACGTTCTTGAACCAAGCGTAGTTTCTACTATCAGGCCAAGGAAAAGGCGTTTTGTAGCCAGAGGGCTTTGGGACCAAACACCTGAGCTTCTCATGGGATGAGTCAGGACAGTGCCTCTCTCTCCGGTAGTGTCTTTCAATGCTGTACTGTCGTGCTGTTGTTGGATCGTGGCAGGGCAAGTAGTTTGTGAAGTTCTTAGGACAGAGTGGAAAGTAAGACCATGATGATGATGGTGATGGTTGGTTTTCTGAAGGTTCTAGAGGAGAGGTGTGATGGGACATGGAAGGTTCTTGAAGAGAGGAATGATGGGATATGGAAGGTTCTTGAAACTGTGGATGGTGGTGAGGATCTTGGGACGAAGAAGAAGAGATGGTGATGGTTCTGATAGTGGTTAAGATGTAGCAAAGAGAGAAGAATAAGACTAGAGTGAAGAAGAAGAATATACGCTTAGAACATGGCTTTGGTAACTGTAGCCTCTGTAGATGTAATGGATTCATCCTTCTTCTTCTTCTTTTTAGTATCTTCTGTAATCAGTTTTCTAAGATTAGAGAAGACAAATGTGTGAAGTATCATTTAGTTAAGAAGTCAAAGACTCACCTCGTTTTCTGAAATGGAATCTTCAACTGTAACTTTGTCTCCATTAGTGGTCATCAAGATTGATTTCTTTATTTATTTTTGGAATTCATACTCTTAGTCTTATGTTAAAAAATTAAAAGATAATGTTAGGTACATCAGGAAACTTTTAAAGTACAATCTTGCTGAGACTAGGATGCTTCAGTGGTCATCAGCAAAAAAACAAAGAAAAGAAAAGACAAGAGCTACGTTATTGCATCAACGTTGAAGAACATTGTCTCTTGAAGTAAACTTGTCTCCATGTACTGTTATTTGGATGATGAACACTGAAGGCTTCTTTGGTACAACTGTATGGCATTGATTACAGTAACCAAGTTAAGCCTTAAGGCTTTGGGAAGAGAAAGATGTGAGCAGCTATTCAGATACTTCAAAATTTATCGTCTACTGTGATTTTAGGTCATAACTGTAGCTACTGTAGAAAGGAGGCTGTTTCTCCGCATGTATAAAACAGTGCACGCAGATTGAAATAAAGGAAAAGAAAAGAGAGGTAGATGTTGTCACTAGAAGAAGCAGACGGAACAAAGAAGGTTTGAGAAAACCAGTACCGCTTACACACACAAAAATTCACATTGTAGTGATTAGAGAAAAGTCAGACTAATACAAGCACTACATCAGAGAGCGGATACAAACAAGAATCACGCTCAGTCACAAGCATATAAGATTCTAGATAGATCATCAAGTGGCAACAAACAGCAGCAACAACAAAAACAACATGAAGCAAACCGCATCCATTATTTTCAGAGAGAAATTACACCAAAAGAAGACACTGCGAACTGATTATGTACACTTCACACACTTCCTCACCGCACTCTGCATGCTGCAGGTCCACTCGGAGAACAACTTTGGCTAGGTGATGACCTGCAAATGGCACCAGGCCCAACATTCTTTGCAAACCTCCGGTGCATTCTATAATCAGGCACCCCTCCCATTGCAAACGCAGCTCCAGTTGTTCCACCAGGGGTTAGGGAATCACCTGTGCACTGCAAAGGTTCCAAAGTCTCAACCACATCACTCATCAATGGCCTAGCTTTGGGGTTCTGACTAAGACAATAGTATGCCAAGCTGCATGCCTTCTGAGCTGCCTTGACAGAGTATTGGTTCTCCAGCCTCGGGTCGATTATTTGCAGCAGTTTTCTTTTATCATTCAGCTTCGGCCGAGCCCAATCAACCAGGTTCTGCTCTTTTCTAGGTCTTGTCTTGTCCACTGACTTTCTTCCCGTCAACATCTCCAAAAGAACAACTCCAAAGCTGTACACATCACTTCTGGCCGTCAAGTGTCCTTGTTCATTAGTAACAAAATCAAGTCAGTGTGTATTTGTTGCTAACCAAGTGCATATTAGATGCATGGTTCGTCATCTTAAGTGCCAGATACTAGATGGTAAATAATAGCAAGCTAATGAAAGAGAGGTGCAAGCGAGCTCCCACATGACATCTAGTTAACAACTTAAGCAACTCCTCTATTTTCCAAACGGTGTGATTTATATAAACAGTTGATCAAGTCAAAAGAAGACATGACAGGAGCAAATTTGTCAAGATTGTGTATGCATCTGAAAAAAAAAACAAGTTTAAGGGGGATACATCTGGCTATACTATGAATGTCATACCAGTCATCACATATTCTGGAGCAGCATATCCGTAAGTGCCCATCACTCGAGTTGACACATGTGTTTCATCACCCTGGGGGCCAGCTTTAGCCAAGCCAAAATCTGAAAGCTTGGCTGTGTAGTCCTGCATGTTCATCACAAGATATATTAGATGTAGAACCATATTTGCAGCACTGAAAGAAGAGAATAACTAGTTACCGAGTCAAGCAGTATATTGGAAGTCTTGAAATCTCGATAAATAACCGGTCTTTCAGCGTGGTGGAGGAAAGCAAGCCCCTTTGCAGCTCCAAGAGCAATCATCATCCTTCTAGACCAAGACAACGGAGCTGTAGTTTCTGAAAAGAGAGGCCATAGTTACTGACTTGGTTAATTACACTACCATGATAGTAACCATTGTTCAAGAAATTGCTAGAGTGTAATTAATGTTTTATAGAGGAGTATTGCTTAGGCTCCCACCTAGACCACTAAAACCGTTTCGTTTATGACTGATTTGCCACCTAGACAGGGCGCTAAGACCATTTTTAGGACAATGCTAATAACACATGTCTGGCTTCTCATCAGTATGGTCGACTTATATACTACACATGATTAGAGAGGAGCAAACAAAATGACACATCTCTAATAATCAATGTTCAAGATATCACTATAGGACAATTAGACTTTTATAGAAGATTAATGCTTAGGCCAGAGCCTAGACACTGCCTAAACCGATTTTTCTACAAAAATTGTTTCGCATATGACTGATTTGCCACCTAGACCGATTTTTAGGACATAGCTAATAGCACATGTCTGGTTTCTAATCAGTATGGTCTGACTACTCATAAACTAAACAAGAATATGAATGGAGAAGGGGTATTACTTCGAAAGAGATGATTCTCAAGGCTGCCTCTCAACATAAACTCATAAACAAGTAGCCGATGATCATCTTCACAGCAGTAACCAATAAGCTTAACGAGGTTGTAATGACGGAGCTGGCCAAGAAAATTGACTTCCGTAAGCCACTCACGGTGTCCTTGAAGACCTTCCTTGTTCAGAACCTTGACAGCAACAGGGAGAGACTTGAGACCAAGACGGAGATTGTCATCAATGTAGCCCTTGTAGACAGTACCAAAGCCGCCTTCCCCGAGGATATAGTCAGGGCGGAAGCTCTTGGTGATGGTCTCGAGCTCGAAGAGAGTGAAGGGTATGACGGAAGGAGGAGTGCGAGAGTCTTGAGGAGATGGATCGCTCAGATCTGAGACGGAGCGTGAGTGTTTCTTTTGTAGGTGGTGTTGAGCTGCGAGGTGGAAAGAAAGATAGATCATGAGTAAGAGAGTGAAGTAGAGAGAGAGAGAGAGAGAAGGAGATCGAGACCTTGAGGTTGAGGTTGAGCTTGAGGAGTCAAGACGGAAGCTTCGTCTCTAGTGTTGCAGTTTCCCATTGGTTAAGAGATGGAATGTAGTGGAAAGGATCTCATTTTTTCGATTTCAAGATGACATTTTTAACCCTAATTGCAATTGGAGAAGATGACAATGAAGCTGCTCCACATAAACTGATGCACGACGATGCTACTGCAGTGAGTTTAAATCGGGGTAAAAAGATAGCGAAAAAAGTATGATTTTTTTTTTTTTTTTTGGTGTGTGTGAAGTCGGGCCGATGTAACACAAGAGATGATGATGGTGTTGAGGAAGGAGGAGGAGGAGGAGATGATCACGCGCCCCCGCGAACCCTAAAACACACTCACGTGACATGCTTTAACTTGGTTCGGTCTAGGCAAAGATGTTACTGGTTCAGGTTTAGGTTCGGATAAAAAAACTTGGATTTTTGGGTCCAGTGTCTTATGCTACATTTGAATTTTATAAATGCTTTTTTTTTTTAACTTAAATTTTATATATGTGAGAATTTGGTTAATAGTACCTCTAATAAATTTTGTATCTCTTTATAAAACAAACTGTGAATCCGAGTTCGATAATATTTTAAATATATATGTTTAGATTATATTAAAATAAATATTAAATTTAATATTAAGTTTTAAATAATGTTTCTGGATATTATTTATAATACTCGAGATTTAATTTTAAGTTTGTTTAGCGTTTTTTCGTTGTCAATTTTTGTATGATATACATTTGAATTCAAATCAATTTTGATAATATTAAAATATTTTTTTGATATTTTTGGATGTTCATATATACTTTTAGATATACCATCTTGTTAAATTTAGTTTTTGATTAATTTGAAGTTTGAACTTTAATAATTATGATTTTTACAGTTTAAAAGAATATTGTTAAATTTTTGTAATAAAAAGGTTATAAAAATATTCTAAAGCTACAAATTGTTGATTTTAAGAAAACTAACATAAAATGAAAATAACAAAAGATAAGAGGCTGTGAAAAAATTGTGACAAGGAAAAGAAAATTAAGAGATTTTGGAAAAAGAAAGGTAAAAGCCTCTAAAGTCTAAACCAATTGCACCTTTATTCAAGTATTTTTAATTTTTATGGATGTTTTTCGGTTTGGAGTTTAGTTCAATAATAATTCGTAGAGTAGCCTTTGAGTCTTTGACGCGCGTTAAACCGGAGTCAGTGGACTTAATCTCGGTCGTGTTGTCCAACTACTCTTCTTCTTCAATAATCAAATCTTTCTGTCCCAAATCAA
>CAJHQP010007808.1:0-30223 GCA_905132765.1 Moricandia arvensis
TATATATTTAATTTCAGAAAAATCATTTTCGACCAATTGAATTGGTCCAACCAAATCAACTTGCTATACAGTGATCTGGAGAAATAAAGGTTCGGACTTTATTTGAGGGTCGACGAAAGATCACTGCTTTCATAAAATCTCTTAACAGTTTCAGAGCGCATCGATGGATTCTGCGTATCTAGATAGAGCTTGGGACAAATGGGTTACAAGTAACCTCGGCTCTTCAGGAAGTCCATTGAAGGCTGCTCTATTGATTAACTACGACCCTACAGCACCTTCTCGTCTCTTATCAACAATGTAAAACATCGCTGCTTTTGGATTAGTCTCTTCTTAGTTTTATGCAGGTTCACTTTAATCTGAGTTTTTTTTATTTATTTGCAGAGCTGAGCAAGAAGGGATTGATCTCTATCCAGTTCAGCTGAAGCAGTTCATTGACTTCATGAGACGTGGCAATCTTCCGACCGAGACCTTTGTTCTTGGATCCAACCAGTGTAACTTTCTTTGTCTTCTTCTTTTGCTTGGGAGAGTGTAGTTTTGTGGTTTGTAATAAGAGATATGACTTGAAAATTTGTAGATATAATAACATCGATTCACGAGAACTGGTTTGCTGCTCGGTGCTTGAACACAACTCAGCCTGCTGGTGAAGGAGCTATTGTTATGCAGACCGCTGTTTATGTATTGGTTGCTCTGTGAGTCCACTTTGCGTCTCTTCTTCTCTACATTTTCATTCTCGAACCAAGATTTTTACTGTGTTCTTTCTTGCAGGTATGATGGATCGATTGGTTCAGCTTCTCGAGCTATGGCTGCAGCTGATCAGTTTGCATCGCAGTTGAGTAGGAAAAACTTCTAGCTTTCATCTTTTAAAATTATCTGTATTGATAGTAACAAACCTTTGAGTATGTTTCGAGAAGTGTTAAGATGAATGGTTTTTCTTTTATGGTTAGAGTAGTCAGGAATCAGTTGGTACAACAAGCCTATGTTTGTTGGGTACAGAGAAGAACACATCTCAGGATACATTCGTTTGATTCGGTTCAAGTTCTGGAAGAAGTAGGAGTTGTTTGCTTTGTGATCTCTGAAAACTGTTCAAGTTCTTGAAGCTGAAAACTCTAGTCTTTGTGTTGTTGGATTTTGATGTCAGACGTTTCAAGCTTCATGTCTGAGTCATCAATGGTGTTGAGGTAATGGGGATCATGTTTGCAAATGTCTCCTCTGACGTAGAGGATAACATTTCAGAACCATCAAGTTGTGTAAGAATGAACCATCAATTATAAGACGAGATTAGTGAGTTTTTTAAAAATCAAAAACATATATGAACCTTCTTAGTGAAGCATACAGAAGATTCAACAGTTAAAAACAGTCAATTTGATCAGCTGAAGTAACTAGATATCCATCTTCTATTGATGAGATGGTGAAAAACTAATTGTGAATCAGAGAATGAAACAGTTTCTTTTATTTAAAAGCAGACTAAGTGTACTAAAAAGCTCATCAAAGAAAAATGGGTTATTCTGTATCAGAAAAGAAATAGGAGACTATATTGTAGTGTAAATTTGTAATTGTATGTTTCTATACAGAATGTAGAGGTTTGGGGTTGAGCTTGAAAGTGAAACTTCAGGGCCTGACAAGAAAAGCTTGAGTCACATGATGCTTCCTTGTTTGTTTGCTTGTAAAGCTCAAACACTTTTAAGATCATCTATGCTACATCCTTTAATACAGAGCATACTAGTTTCTGAAGTTAAAACATTTTTGGGCCAGACACTACTTACTAAAATGTTCAATCCTGGCTTCAACTTAATGTAAGGTGTTTTTAATTGGGTTGGTTTTGTGTTTATAAATAGAAAAGCAGTGTTTTTTGGTTTCTATTGATCTTTAGTTGATTCATTTTATTCAAATTAAGCATCTGTGAGTATGCATAACATATATTGCAGGGAATTAGCTGAATAACATACACAAAGGAGGAGAATCTTTTTATCATCATCAATCTATAGTAAAATCTTCCAGTATTGATTTACTTCAATTATCATAATAATGTTCAAAATACATAAAAAGGCTAAAGAGGTGCTGTACAGGTGAAAATAATAGAACCTGCCCATTGACAAAAACAGAAAACTTTTTGACCAGATAGCCCAAATCCAGTTAGCATTAGTGATTGTACACATTGCAATCTAGACCCAACTAAAAGGTGTGTAAAAAGAAACAAAAGATGGAAGAAGATACATAAAGCTAAAACATGATTAATCTGCAAATGAGATGCACCTTCAAACAACCAACCAACCAACTTAGATATTAAATACATGACCAGGCCAACTAGTTTTTTTTTTTTTTTGAAACACTTACAGGCCAACTAGTTTTATTACATAACTTTCTTTTAGCCTTGACAATTCCCAACTCTAAATTCAACAATCATATATCCAGAAATGGAAAAATTCTTCACTCCACATGCCTGCCAAAAAAACCCATCTTCATGTCTTTGCACAAACCAATTTTTAAGATGATAAGGCACATAATCAAAAATAAGAAAGCTACAAGATTTGCCTCGGCAAAACTTGACATAATATTTAAGTAAATGAGATTTGACTATTTTACCTTTTAACGCCGGTCATCTTCTTGAATCTCACAGTCAAAACTTATCCAAAAGTAAAACCAATGAGAAACAGCTAAAGATTCTCAAGAACAAAGCTCTTTATCTGTCATATTCTACCCTTTTATAAATCAAACCATAAGAGGATTATAAAAGAATTAACTTTGGGAACAGATTGAATCAATAAGTAATCACATCAATAATCTATAACATGTTCAAAACCTTAGATCTTGATTCTTGAATCAAAACAATAAGTATAAAAACAAAAAAAAGATATGTAAAAAAAAAAGAAGAAGAGAAGAGCATATATATCTTCCAGATCTGATAGGCTTTTTATGGTTTAGTTGTTTTCACCATGGAGGCTCCGATTCAGTTGATGCAAGGCGGGATCCAATCACTGCTCACATACCAATAAGGAAAACCCACGTGGCTGTGTCAGCGAATTAGTCCCGACCTGCACCAAGCGAATCCGAGCCCGACGGTGACACTCTTTCTCATAAGTCATAACCTCTCGCTCTGTCTATAAATCTGAAAGCCAAAAAGATAAGTTTAGGTTTTGAAATGGAGAAAATAGTGAGCCCTATCAAACGAAGACAACCTTAGCCTAAACGTGTAGGGTATATTTATTACATGTAATAATCCATTCACCTACTGACACGTGTTTTTTATTTTTATGAAGAAGTCTTCACTTTCACACTGTGGATTATAATGGTGGAGATATGAATTTTCCGACCTAGATTTTTATCCTTTTTAATGGAATGGGGAAACTACGAAAAAGCCATCATCACTCTCAACTCGTACGTGGTTCAACAGTTAAACCACGTGAGCGTGATCTGTACATGTCACGTGGACTTCTTCTGCGTCTTTCACTTTTCACTTTATGATGTAAATAATAGCCTTGTTGGTGTAATATTTTCAATAATTTGATTCTTTATACTTCATTTGTTTCATTATAAGTAATTTTATATATCTTTTATATATAACAAAATTATTTATACAGCTAATCATATTTTAATAAGTAGAAAAAGTTATATTATAAAATAAAAAGAAAATTGCATCAAAAATTAAAAACATTTATTTTATAATAATTTTTTTTTTAAAAATGACACTTATATAAAACAGAATAAGTACCACGTAATGAGTTAATGTGACTATAAGTAGTGTCTTAGAGCAAAGTCAATCCTTAAAAAAAGTTTTAAAACATTAAATATTATTATTTTATTACATATTTGTAAAATAATTTGACCTATACTACTAAAATAGAACTTATAATTTTTATGTGTACCCTTTTAGATGGAATTTTTATTAGAAATTAATAAATGTATTTATTTAACACTGATAATATAAAATATGAATAACTACTTTAAGTATAATACTTTTGATATCTTTTCATTATATATATATATATGTATTATAAAATTTCGTTGAAAATTTAAAAAAATTGCTGAAATATTTTTAACAAGAGTTTTAAAATTTTATGTAAATATTTTTATTAATTTCATAATTAATAATAAAATATGATTATAATATAAAATATTAAAGTATCATTTATTAACTACAAATAAAAATTCTATTATAATTTTATATATTTTATAATCATAAACTATCATAATAAATTTATTATACTGAACTAAATCTGATAAAATTATATTAAATTGATATATTGATATATTTTATTTTCAAAAAGTATAAATAATTATGGTAAAAATATAATATATTAGCAGAATGGGTTAACACATTATATTATATTATATATTATAAAAAATAAATATTTTTAAAATTATATATATATATATATAAGAATATTTGATCCAACATAAAAAAATTAAAAGGTAATATAGAATTTTGAAGTGTTGGTAAGAAAACATAACTAAAAATATATTTTTTATTTATATATTGATTCGTTTAATAATCAAATGTAAATCTAATAAGATAAAAATATAATAAGAAATGATAAATACATGTGACGGTTTAAAATAAGGAATTAATTACCACATATAATCTATAAAATTATTTTATTTGAAATATATCTATAAAATTTAAATATATGTTTAAGTTAATAATATATGCTACTAATAATGTAAAATAAATATCTATAAATATATAAATGAAATTAAATATTTGCTTGTAATGATCAAAATCTAGTTTTAGCTAAAACATAAAATATGACCAAGAAAACAAATATACATATTTAACGGAGGTTCTGCATAGGTTCTCCGTTCTCCTAAAATCTCATTAGAGATACATGTTCAGTCTTTACTTTACTTCTTTTTAAATATTATTATCTTTTAGATATTGGTGGGTAAGAACCTATTATTGGACATGATCTTAATATGTCAAAAGAAAAAGAATAGTGTCTTAGTAAAGTTGTAAGAGAGTGGCTGAACATCGAAGAATGGACAATGGGTAAGGATATGCCGAAAGAGAATAATGATGTTAACTACTTTCCCTAATTTTCTCCATAAATTGAATTAATTAGTAAACCTTTTGTGCTCTTTAAACCGGAATATTCGGAAACATCACAACTGAGGATATTCAGAAGGTAGATATTATATTCGTAAACATTTTGATCACCAGACTTTCACGTTGAGGTTCTTTATAATTTAGATATACAAAAACTAACCACTTTAATAGGAATATATATAATAAATACAAAGAAATTAGAGGAGAATCAGATTCTATTTATATGATAGTAGACAGATGTGCGCAGTCTATTTAAGGGTATAGATTCTAGACCAATGTATGTGAATGTATAATGGTGTTTTGCAGTCTTTTACGGCGCCGACTGTTTATATTTCTCCATCTCAAATTTGACAATTACACATTACATATTTTTTCTCTGCACACTTTCTGAATACGTAAGTTTATTATGAATAAATAAAAAGAATATCTCGAAAGATCTCAGCAAGTTTCTCTTGTTTATTTAGCATTGGGAACTTTAGAAAAAGAAGTCCCGTGAATGCAACAAGCATTATTTTAAAGCATTTTGGTTCACGAGTCAGGTTTAGTTCATTCAGGTACTAAATAACGTTGGTTCACTGTCACTGATTGTATTTTCACAAAGAGCAGATTTGGTGGGGATATGAACCCGAGTATGAACAAATCGAGTCTCAAGATAATTTTCAGACACGAGAGCATAAAGAATAAAAACATGCAGGAGATAACCCTTTTTTAGGTGATGAGTTGGGTCCAAATGTGATAAGGAAGGCAAGAACATTAGTAGATTATATGAGAAGGTTGATACATATGAGCATTCTTGGATGTAAAACTCTGAATCAAAGCACACTGAACATAATGATTCTTACTTGATGGAAGTGTTTAAGAGAAAATAATTTTTGGAGATGTCACAAAATAAAATGGCCAAAACAGTTATCATAAGATAAAAAACTGTAGTATCTGGAAGCCCTAAATTTTTAATGAACAGCTTGTATTTTCATGTAAAATTTTTTTTTTTGATAGAAAATGGTTGAAATATTTACTCTATTAAAATAGAAATCATGATTCATTTCATGTGTAATTTTTTTTGGACTACCACTAAGAAATTTTACTAAATATATTTCATTAAAATGATAATAAAATCTTTGTAACTACTTTAATCATAATATCTTTTGATATCTTTTCTTTTAAATATAAATATATATTTAAAATTCTACAAATCTGTTGAATTTTTTTTAGCAAAATACTAACATTATAAAATTATGTAATTATCACTAATTTTGAATTATTAAGGAAATATAATAATACATTAACATATAAAAAGATTATATACTTTTCATCTATCTTATAATCATAATCTATCATATTAAAAAAATATTATATTGAAGTAAATATCATTAAATTATATTAAATTGATAAATTAATCTATTTTATTTTTATAAATAGAAAACATTAATGTTAAAACATATAATACTTTGGCAGAACGGGTTAAGGGCATCTCCATCTCCACTCCATAATTTACTTCAAAATAGAGTGATGAACAAAAAAAATAAAATATCACTCTATAAATGGAGTAATGTTTTTATTTTTTAATCATTATTCCATTTTTGAGTAAAATTGAGTAAATTTTGGAGCCGGGATGAAGATGCTCTAACATCAGTAACTATATAATACATGCATAAAATTAACATACTGAACTTTTATATATACAAAAATATATTATCTAAATAAATATTAAAAATTTCTAAGCAATAATTCAACTTTAAAACCTTGATCATAATTTATATAAATTAAATATAAAATAATTTCCAATTATGATTTTTATGCATATGTTAATTAATTTAATATCAAATGTAAATCCAAGAAAATAAATGTGTAATAAAAATGATTGAACAATTGAGATTAACAAGTAAACTATAAAATTATTGTGTTTGTAATATTTATATAATATTTAAATATATGACTAACATAACTAATGATGTAAAATAAAGATCTATATAAAAATGAAAATAAAATCCGAACGGTTGCGCGGATAAAAATCTAGTATTCTATTAAAACAATATCATGACCTATTGATAAATGTTATGTTCAAATATTATTCTTATGTTTTACTCTTTCAAAAATGAAATATAACCTTTTATTTTGTAGCTGCATATAACATTTTTGTTTTAAAGTCAAAAACATAACTCTATACTCCCTCTGTTTCATAATGATCCATGTTTTAGAAAAAATATTTGTTTATAAAGATTTATATTTTTACATTTTCAATACAAATAATAATGATAAATTGTAAATTCCAAAAACATTAATTGGGTTTACTGAATTTTAGTTGGCTAAAAGTTATGGGAAATAGTTAATTACAAAAATCAATACATTTATAATCTAAAATTTACGTGTTTTCTTAATATGTGTGAAAACTCTAAAATATACATCATTCTGAAACGGAGGGAGTATTTATTTGTGTAGTAGATAATTTAATAACCACATATTACTTCTAAAATCACATTAATTATATTAAAACTGTTTTTTTTTTTGCTTTTTGACAGTTTTTACATGAGCCTAACATGTTGATTTTATATAATTTATATTAAAATATTTAAAACTAATTATTATCTTATATTACTCTATTCAAATCCGTCGCATACTACATGTATGGTTTAAATATGTTTACATTACAATATAAAAACATTTATTCTATTAAACTCAGTTCTAATTACAACCTATATAATTGTTAAATTATATAGGTAATAAATTATATATTCTATTAAAATAATATCATGACCTATTGATAAATGTTATGTGAAACTATTTATTTCTATATTTTTACTCTTTCAAAAATGATATATAACTCTTTATTATTCGTAACTGCATATACCATTTTGGTATTAAAGTTAAAAACGTAACTCCATATTTATTTGTAAAGTGAGCAATTTAATAACTACATATTACTTCTGAAATTAATATTAATTAGACCGGGTGATTGTGGTCGAGTGGTAAGGAGACGGGACTGGGACGCCAATACGTTTCAGGTTCGATCCACCTGCTGCGCGAAACTAAGTCACAATTATCCTGGTCACCTTACACGGATATGGGCCCATGCTTTAGGGCCCATTTGAATACCCGGAGAGAGGGTCTATCCGTGGGCTGCACCTCCCCTTGGGGATTAGTCTGGGCCTCTCCATGGGCCTGAGATATCCCCAGGTTAATCAAAAAAAAAAAATTAATATTAATTATATTAAAACTGCTTACGGTCAATTGCAACGGTTTTGGAGTAATGGATCGCCAAATTTATATGTGTCTCATCGTTGGCTGCTGGATTTGAAGGCTTGTTCTCTAGTGGCTTCTCTTGTTGAAGTAGTAAGTTTGTTGATTGTTTGTATTGTTCCATAGGGAATGATTGTGGAAGTTCTCAGATTAACTCTAATAATTTAGGCATGTTCGCTTTTCTTCTCAATCCTGTTTCCAGTTTCGATCAGCTTCATCATTCATGAAGTTTATATTTAGTCTTTTGTATGCCTTTAATCTCTTTTTACTTTTATGTTTTCTTGAGTTTGTGTTGTCGGTTTTTGTTTCATCGTATGTCTCTGGGTGATAACTTCTATCACATTGGCTTGTGGCTCTGGAAATGAGTTAAATCTTTGCCATGTGTAAGGACTGATGCAAATCTATCTTTAGTCTAATAGATGACAAAAAAAAACATGTAAGCCGGAGAGTGGAAAAAAATCTTTATGAATTCAATCTCAAATTGAGTTTGAATACTGAGACTCACTAAAGAAAGGACACGCATTAGTAATGACTCTGGTATCGAGACCAAAATTGAGTTGAGAAACATAAATGTCATCTGAAAATTAAACCGGTAACCACTAAACCGGAAAACCAAAGAAAAATAAAAGGTTGAGAATTCAAACGCTTCACAAACGTTTTGTAAAAACCACGTCCGCGTTGCGTTTGGATTGTATAAAAGATATTTTGTCGAAATTACCCCGCGTGATTAATTAAAAGAAAGAAAAAAACAAAAAGTGTTTTAGTTTCATCAATGATTACCGTTAAAAAACACTTCGTCCAAGTGGATTGGTAAGAGACCGTACAACTAATCTCCTGTCTCCTTAACACGTCTCTCCATCTCCTCCCCCTCCAAAGCAGCCATGACAACTCCTCCTTGCCGGACCATTAACGCTAACAATGCTATCGCCGCGCCTTCGCCTTACGGCTGTCGCGGTTTCGTCCCGATGCTTGTCAAATCAAGCTCACGTGGCTTGAATTTGCCGACGAAGAGATTGGCTTGGAGCTTAAGTTCTCCCGGGAGGTTCCTCTCTTCTCGTGTGGCCTCTGCTCCTGCGTCGGGGCTGTCACATCATCGAGTTCTACGAATCGGTTGGAAGCTTTAGAAGAGGGGATTGAGAAGGTTAAAAGGGTCGATTCACTTTATGATTTTATTGTTTGAAGCTGAGATCTTTTAGTGTTTGATCCTAATATCTTTTCTAATATAACTTCCAGGTCATTTATAGATGTCGATTCATGGCGTTTCTTGGAACATTAGGATCACTTTTGGGATCGGTTCTGTGTTTCATCAAGGTAAACATGTGTTGCATAAGCTTTTTAGCTCCTGTCTTGTAAGAGACATTGAATCTTCAGTGTGTCTATTTGCATCTTACAAAAGAAACACACAATGCTTTTAACTTCGATTTAACATTTGATGCGGTGCAGGGATGTCAGTACGTGGCAGACTCGTTTGTGCAGTATTCTGTGAATCGCGGGAAGGTGATTTTACTTTTGGTAGAAGCCATAGGTGAGAGACTTTGTTTAACTATCTTTTAGCTTAAGATCATTCACAATACTTTATTGATAGGATGCTGATGAATACGCAACATATTTGTAGATACATATCTTCTAGGTACTGTGATGTTGGTCTTTGGAATGGGACTTTACGAGCTGTTCATTAGCAACCTCAAGACTTCAGAATCAATTTCACAAGATAATGCTTCCAATAGATCGAGTCTCTTTGGCATGTTCCCCTTAAAGGTTGCTCCTTTTGTTTTAAAACGCTTATCGATTTACAATGGATCAAGATTTTTTTTTTTTTTTTTGGGTTCATGCTAAAAGTTTTCCAATGTTATCCTCAGGAGCGACCTCAATGGTTAGAGGTGAAAACAGTTAGTGAGCTGAAAACGAAGCTGGACATGTTATAGTGATGCTACTGTTGATTGGTTTGTTCGACAAGAGCAGGAAAGTTGCTATAACTTCTGTGGCGGATTTGCTATGTATCTCTGCTTCTATCTTTCTTTCTTCGGCTTGTCTGTTCTTGCTCTCTAGGCTTAATGGCTCACACTGAGTTAAAAAAATGGAACTTTTTATGATGTGTATAATGTTTTAGTAAAGTTTTACATTCTCTTATCCACACACTTTCTGAAAAAGATAGTCAAATACGTGTATAATGTATATACATGAACTGCATACTTACTTGAACAATCCTAATCTTGACTTAGGATGTTTACAGAAATGATACTTTTATTGCTTATCAATTTATGAATGTTTCTTTTATTTGACTGAATGTAAAATTTATTCAATCAAAGCATATCAAGGGTTTTATTTTTATTTTTAATATTTTTTTCTATACATTTTATTTTTCTATATAATTAATATAAAATGTATATAAACAAGTAACATTTTTTTTTTGTTCCAAAAAAGAAATCATTAACATTTTTCAAACTGGGGCCGTTCAAATGTTTCGGGCCACTCCTCACAAGCCCCGGCTCTTCACCATTATCCCTATACTTTTTATCCTCTCAATCTCGTTTAGCAGTTGTGCCAAATGTTTCCTTCACATATGATGTTGGAAAACTTTACTGTTGAACTATCTACAATGCCTTAATCAAAATGAAGTATCTCTGCCATTTTTATATCCACTTGTGAAAAACTTTGCTATCTTCAGAATTTTCTTCCACATCGAATAAATGTTTAAACTTTTTTTTTTACAATAAATATGCTTTGATGCATTTTATCCACAATGAAAATTGAGAAGCGATGATCCTCCAAATAAGCTTTAAGTCGGTGACTTTGTAAACTTCTTTAAGCGATTGCAATCCCAAACAATACTCCTTTTTTGGGACTATCCTTTCAACTTATTTTTACTTTATTTGTTTTCAGCATGGAGCCAAAAATTATGAATATTTCAAAAACACATATTAACTTAACAAGGTACATTCTAAATTGTATTTAAACTTCTTTATACAAAAATCGGAATGCTTGTTGTATATTACTAAATGATAAACAAAGTACATAATGGTACCTTTTTGATCAAATATAAATTAACAAAAATCCAAACTCAAAACTTACGGTAAGTAAACCATATTGTGAAATAAATGGGCTTCTATATGCTCGAGGCCCAACTTCACCTGCAGTAAGTAATAACCCATTAGTTTAGGATACTAAGTAATGTGGGAAAGGGAGATTTATATCCTAATCTTACTTGTAACCTGAAATCTATAAGAGTTATAAATAGAGTCTTAGTTTTTTCAAGTTAGATCACGGTCAAACATTATTATTCTAGATAGAGAATAAAAGGTTAAGGGTTTGAGGAAAACTAAAGTTTGTGACAAGAACAATATGTATTAGAGCTTTGGTTGTGTGTTTGGTTTTGGTTATAAGGTGATTATAACTCTAAGTCAAGACAATAATCCCAACAAGTGGTATCAGAGCAATCCAGGATTTGACGAATAGAGTGGATTAAAGAAGAATGTCTACAACCAGAATCGACGTCAACAGATTCGACGGGACATGAGATTTCCTGCATTGGAAGGTGAGAATGATGGCTCACTTTGGTGTTTTAGGGCTCAAGGAGATTTTAACTGATGACAAACTCCTAATGGACACACCGATCACCAAAGAGGAAGGCGGCGGGGGTTCAAAAGATTTAGAAAAGGAATCCAAAGACACCATCAAAAACTATCGATCCCGTGAAGCTCAGTAAATCAGAGAAAGCTAAAGATCTCATTGTGGTGAATGTAGGAAACCAAGTTTTACGAAAAATTAGCCACTGTGATACCGCAGCAGCAATGTGGACAGCTCTCAATACATTATACACTGAGACATCATTACCAAATCGTATCTACTTACAACATAAGTTTTATACATACAAGATGACCGATTCCAAAAGCATAGACGTAAACGTGGATGATTTCCTAAAACTTGTGGCAGACTTAGGCAACCTAAACGTGGAGGTGGCTGAAGAAGTTCAGGCCATATTGTTGCTTAACTCAATGCCACAACGTTATGATCAACTAAAGGAAACTCTCAAGTATGGAAGAGACACACTTAAAATAAACGAAGTAACATGGGCAGCGCGGTCTAAAGAACGAGAGCTATTGGAAAGCGGCAAGCTTTCAAGATCGATCGACGAAGGACTATATGTTGAAGAAAGAGGAAGGTCATCAAACCGATTTCAAAAGGGGGGAAACAAACACTGGAAAGGAAGATCTAAAAGCAGGTACGGAAGATCCAAATCTAGAACTAAATATGATAAAACCAACAAAAGGATGCTTCATATGCAGAAAAGAAGGACATTGGAAAAGGGAATGCCCCGACAGGAAATCATACAAAGCTGTTAACATAACTGAAGAGCCAAAACAACCCTTAGTACTAACCGTTAGTACTAAAACTCAAAAGACGAATGGGTAATGGACTCATGGTGTTCCTTCCACATCACTCAAACAAAGACGTATTGTTTGACCTAGAAGAATTCGAAGGAGGAAGAGTTTTAATGGCAAACAACACACACTGTGATGTCAAAGGTATTGGTAGATTAGGATTGTGAGACCAGATGGAATCGTGGTGATTCTTACTGATGTAAGATATATGCCAACTATGAGTCGAAATCTAATATCTTACGGGATGCTTGAACGATCCGGATGCCAATATGAAGGAAAGACTTTATGATCAAATTTTACAAGGAAGGAAAAAAGATCTTATCAGGGAAATTCAACGAAGGCTTTTACTATCTTCAAGGGACAGTATCAAAGGGTGAGGTCAACGTGTCAAAGGCAGAAGCGGATAAAACCACTATATGGCATTCTAGATTATGTCACATGAGTGTGAAAAATCTAAATGTGCTCGTTGAGAAGGGTTACATACCGAAGGTGGAAGTGGACAAGCTCGAATTTTGTGAAACATGCGCGTTAGAAAATCCCACAAACTAAGTTTTCCCACCGCAAGACACACGACTAAGGAAGTACTAGAATATATACACTCTGACTTATGGGGGGCTCCATCTACTCCAGAGAGCCTAGCTGGAAGCAAATACTTCATAAGTTTTATAGATGATTATTCTAGAAAGGTCTGATCTATTTCCTTAAAACAAAAGACGAAGCTTACAGCAAATTCAAGGAATGGAAAGAAGCTATTGAAAACCTAACAAGGAAAAAGATAAAGTGTCTAAGAACTGATAACGGTCTCGAATTTTGCAATCTACAGTTCGGCCAACTTATGCAGAGATTCAGGGATTAGGAGACATAAGACTTGTCCGTACACCCCACAGCAAAACGGAGTGTCAGAGCGAATGAACAAGACAATCATGGACAAAGTTCGATGTATGCTGGTTGAATCGAGATTAGGGGAAGAATTCTGGGCCGAAGCCGCTTCAACGGCCACGTACATTATAAACCGATCACCAAATTCAGCCATTAATAACGAACTACCTGAAGAATGCTGGACAGGTACTAAGAGTGACCTAAGCAACAACAAAAGATTTGGAAGTTCAGCATATGTTCATAAGGTCCAAGGAAAAACAAGTCCAAGAGCCGTGAAAGGGGTGTTCATGGGTTATCCTTTTGGAACTAAGGGATATCGTGTGTGGATACCTGAGACTGGTAAGTGTGAAACTAGTAGGCATGTTGCATTCAACGAAGAAGAATTATACAAACACATGAAGACCATAGAAGGTAAGGACTTGGAGCAAAACTTAAGTGAAAAAGGAACAAAACGAGTGACTTTTAAAGAAAACTTGATCGAAGGACCTACTTCGACAAGCTCAGAAGAAGAAGAGGTTCTATCCCTAGGTGGAGTATCGTCTATACTACCATCTAACGAAAAAGAGAAAGGCTTATCTGAGGATGAAGATGAAAACATTTCAGAAACGGAAACTAGCATGGATGAGTATATACTGGCTAGAGACAGAGTAAGGAGACAGATAAGACCTCCTTCTAGATTCAAAGACTCTGATTTCGTAGCATATGCATTAGCAGCAGCTGATGAACTCGAAATAGACGAACCCAAGACCTACACTGAAGCTATGATCAGTAAAAAACAAAAACAGTGGAAAAATGGAGCAAATGAAGAGATTGATTCACTTCAAAGAAATAACACTTGGATACTAATAGAGAAACCGGAAAATGCTAAAAGTTATAGGCTGCAAATGGATATTCAAGCTCAAACCAGGAATACCAGGAGTTGAAGAACCAAGATATAAAGTGAGATTAGTGGCACAAGGTTTTCTACAAAAAGAAGGAATTAATTATAATGAAGTGTTCTCTCTGTGGTGAAATATGTATCCATTCGGATAATGCTGTCAATAGTGGCTAACAACGACTATGAGTTAGAGCAAATGGATGTCCAAAACAGCTTTCTTACATGGAGAATTAGAAGAGAAAATTCTTATGAAACAGCCAGAAGGTTTCATTAAGAAAGGGGATGAAAACAAAGTGTGTTTTACTCAAGAAATCACTATATGGTCTAAAACAGTCTCCTAGACAGTGGAACTACAAGTTTGATTGTTTTATGAAAACGCAACAGTTCACCAGAAGCCGTGAAGATCCTTGTGTGTATATGAAGAACGTTAACACACCACAAGCTATCTACTTACTACTATACGTAGATGATATGCTTATAGCCTCAGGGGATCTTTTACAAATAAGAAGCATTAAAGAAAACCTGAGTAAGGAGTTTGAGATGAAGGATTTAGGAAAGGCTTCAAGAATATTAGGAATGGACATCCTAAGAGATAGAAAAAGGGAATCTTGGTGCTGTCACAAGAAGGATACCTACGAAATGTAGTAGAAGCATTTGGAATGACAGAAACAAAGGCTGTAATGACACCAACTTCTTCTCAGTTCAAGCTAAGAAACCTCACGCAAGAACAGAAAGAAGAGGAAAGAAAAAGCATGGAAAACATACCCTATGCAAGTGTTGTAGGGAGTATTATGTATGCCATGGTAGGATCTCGACCTGACCTAAGTTTTGCGGTTGGTTTGATAAGCAGATATATGTCAGAACCAGAAAAGAACACTGGGCAGCTGTCAAATGGGTTCTAAGATACATAAAAGGAGCTGCAGGAAGGTGTCTCACGTTTACTAAATGATCTAAATTTAGTATTGAAGGGTTCTATGACTCAGACTACGCTACAGATCTAGATAAAAGAAGATCAGTTACAGGATACGTGTTCCAAGTTTGGGGAAACACAGTTAGCTGGAAATTCAGGACTACAAGAAGTAGTAGCTCTTTCTACAACCGAAGCTGAGTACATGGCTCTAACTGCGGCTGCAAAAGAAGCTCTATGGTTAAGGAGACTATGCGAGGAACTAGGTTGGTTCAAGAAAATGTTAAGTTAAATTGTGACTCACAAAGCGCCCTAGCCTTAGCAAAGAATCATAGTCCATCATGAACGAACAAAACATATTGAACTAAAATTCACTTCATCAGAGACATAATAGAAGATGGTGGGTTACTCTATCTAAAGTCCATACTAGCCGAAATCTAGCAGATTTCCTAACTAAGGCTTACCTGGACAAAAGTTTGATCTCTGCTGTGAGATCCTCAAAGTCACGTAATGAACTCGGCATGGCAGGTAACTTAGTGTCGATACACCTCGTACAGAAGTAATTAGAAACATTAGAGCACCCAATTATTTCTATCGGCAAACAAGCTCATCAGTCAAAAGAAAGTTACCTGCTCAAACGGATGCGAGGCAAGAGGGATTTAAGCTCAAGGTGGAAGCAAGTCTGTTATAGATAAAGAAACTCCACAGACAGGAATATCACCACCGGAAATCGTCTTTGACACTGAAGAGCTCGGCGAAGGAAGACAGTGTGGTCAGGTGGAGGTAAACTGAGGCGAGATATACAATAAGGAATCTCAGGAAACTAACTTAAAAGACTAAATCGAGGGAACATCTTAAACGGCAAAAAGGGTTGCTGAAGGAGATGAGTACCTCAAGTGGTAAAAGGGAAACTCTATGAGCCGGAAGTATCTTAAACAGCTACATGAGCTGAAGGAAGATAGTGGTGGTCGGCTATGAAGGTGGAGAAGTCACATCTAGGTTCGCCGAAAGATCTGTAACAAGATCATAGAAAAGTCAAAAGAAAGAAACAAAATAAACACCATACAAATTAAGGTCAAGATCTTCTTATCGGAAAGCTGCAGAGTTCCGATAGAAGAGTTACTATTCATCAGCACAAGAAGAGAGAGAGTCGCAATCCTTTCAGTTGAGAAGATGAGTAGAGTTCACCAAGAAAAGGCGGTGAATGTTAGGTCAAGAACTTGATCGAAGAAGACGGGGAGCAGGGAGCCGAATCGAGGTGAGAGAGAAGGTGAAAGGTTGGATCGAAGGTTCTTGACGAAGGATCTGCTCGATTCAAACATCATCGTCAACTCAAGATCACGGCTTGTTGAAGAAATCGCAGTCACCCGTGGAAGAAGAAGAGAGTGAACAAGTAAAGTTTTTGTTTCTTTAGGTCGGTGTACCTCGGAGATGTCGAAGAAGAGAAGTGGGCCGAAGGAGATATTAGAAGCCCAAGGTGGAGATTGTGAAATAAATGGGCTTCTATATGCTCGAGGCCCAACTTCACCTGCAGCAAGTAATAGCCCATTAGTTTAGGATACTAAGTAATGTGGGAAAGAGAGATTTATATCCTAATCTTACTTGTAACCTGAAATCTATAAGGGTTATAAATAGAGTCTTAGTTTTTCAAGTTAGATCACGGTCAAACATTATTATTCTAGATAGAGAATAAAAGGTTAAGGGTTTGAGGAAAACTAAAGTTTGTGACAAGAACAATATATATTAGAGCTTTGGTTGTGTGTTTGGTTTTGGTTATAAGGTGATTATAACTCTAAGTCAAGACAATAATCCAACACATATACGTACTTGTAGCTTCTCTGCGCAATAATTTAACTACCATTATGAGTTGTATATAGATATGAAGAAAACACACATCTAACACGTAATGATTTAGAAGTCTAAGATCATAGCTTTTATTAAATTCCATCTACTCCCAACGTCAACTTGCATTAGAAAATCGATGATATCAATGCACCGATTTAATTTAGGACAAATCTCTCAATTTTTTTTGTAAAATTTTTTATCACAAAAATAGAATTTAAAAAAAAAATCAAAATAGATTTTTTTTGTTTTGAAAATTTTAATATTTTTTTTTTGTTTTAAACCTCAACTCCCACAACCACATCCTATAACCTTAAACTCTAAGAATAAATTAGTTAAACTAGGAGTATAAATATATATTTACACTATTTAATAAAGTCTATTGATTAAAAAAAATTAATTTATTTTTGTGACAAAATTTTTTAGATATATTTTAAGATATTCTTCTATAATTTACGTAAAAAAGGCAAAAAAAAAAAAAAACTCCAAATCTGGAAGAAAATTGGAAACATAATGGATGATATGATTATGGAAGACAGGTATTGTTAACTGTACCGTGACTACTGTCTTCGACATTCAAATTCTTTTGTTTGATACTCAGATTATGCTGTCGTCGGGTCCTTTCATGATCTGTGGACTTTATTGATTCTTTCATATCTATGAACATTGTTATCTTTTAAACATTATTACCAAATATGTCCCCATTTAAACGTTCGAATTATGATATAGCAGTACCTTTTGATATCTTGAGTCCCATACTGTCGACATTCACATGTATGAATCAGTCTCAGGGCTTCCAACCGAATATCATTGTGTGTAGACTTTTATTCATTTAATTTAATTTTTAGTGTTGTGTAATATATAATCAGTTTTATCGTTAACATGTTAAATAAACATATTTGTGGAATTATTGATAACAGCTCTCTGTCGCTTACATTTCTACTTTCAACAATGTTTTAAACATTTTTATCGTATCATTTAAATGAATATTTTCCCTGATGCTAGATTTTTTTGTTAACTAGTGGAGTATATCTCTATTGTTTGTTTTGGGTAACATTTATCTCTATTTGTTAATACTATATTTTAGTAACTATAACAACAAATAAAACATTTGTCCATCGGCCAATAGGTAAAGTGTTGGTATAACATTACATGTTTTGATCCATCTTATAGTAGATGACTTGTATATTAACTCTAAAGGTATTATCATTTTTTAATTCTAAAGGTATATTTAACTTGTTGGATAATTCCAAGCTTGTGGAAACTTAACATATTATTGGGATGTTTAATATGTTAAGAGATAAACACAAAAAAGAAATCTAGAATAGGAAAATGAAGTTTTCTATTAGATTAGGTTTGTGTTTTCCATATCCACATGTTAAAGGGAATTGTCTTTTCACTATAAATATAGACCTTATGGAGAGGTGTTCCATAAGAGATCTATGAGAACATTGAGAGCTTTAGTTTTGAGTAGTTTCTAAAGCAATAAGAAAAGTTGTTTCTTATTATCCTTTGTTCTAAGAGATCCTTCAAATTGGTATCAGAGCTTAAGTTGAAAGCTCCAGTTGATATCAGAGCCTCAGGTGGAGACTCGATCTAAGCTTAAGTTGAAGCTTTGATCCTAAGGTAGCTATGAAGCAAGAAGTTCACGACACAAGATGGCTGACGTGAATAGGGCTCCACGCACGAAGGACCTTGGATCCGCATCCATCCAACTGTCCGATGTTAAACTCGACAAACTACACCAGTATTTGGTCGATGAGGATAAAGGTGTTACTTTGTGTTCATGATGTGTGGGACACAATAGAACATGTTCGGATGATCCAAATGAAGAACGATGTTGCAATAGCTCTTTTGTATCAATTTAATGTCCGACAATTTGATTCTCCAGGTGAGAACAAACCGCATCGAAAGAGATTTGGAATTGCCATCAAGTCACGACACCATGGAGATGATCGTGTAAGGGAGGCGAGATCTGAGACGTCGATGATGGAGTTCGATAGGTTGAAGATGGATGGATAGCCGATACAGTAAATAGATTTGCGGGGAAGATCAGGTCTAGCATCCAAGGAAGCCTCGTTAGGAGAAATCATAGAAGAACAAAAACATGGGTAAAGGAAGAGATGGTCTTAGGAATGCAGTGTTGTAACACACAAAGAAAGCGTGTGTAACACATGTCTCGTAGGGAAGCAAAATCAGAGACCCACTCCCAACTAAGATCATGTTTCGTTTGCAACGAAGACGTTGGAGTTGATCCATGAAGAGGATCAAGTTTCATACGAGTGTCTCATGACCAAGAAACCTAATATCGAGCAGTTTGAAGATATTCGGTTGTGTAGCACATACGAGGACATGTGTGGACTCATCTGAAGAAGTTAGATGAGAGATCAAAAGTTGTGAAATTGAGTCGGGTTCCAAAGCTTATAGACTTTATGATCCAGTCGCAGGAGAGGCAATGTGAGTAGGAGATATAATATCGACGAGAAGAAATCTTGGGATTGGGTCATCTATGACAAACCAAGAAGATTGTGAATCAGGTATGCTTAAGCTTCCACATAAGGATGATATAGAAAGATGTAATGATCAAGGTGATGATCATGAAGCTATAAATCAAGATGAGGAAGAAGAAGAATATATTGATCACAAGGCAAACCTTCAGACAATCACAAGGGCAAGACTTCAAACGTTAGTCAAAGGAATGCCGAGTGTAACACACGAAGAAAGCGTGTGTGACACATGTCTAGCTGAGAAGCAGTATTAGACATAAGGAGATGGTCGTAGGAATCTCGTGTGTAACACACGGAGAAGGCGTGTGTAACACAAGTCTCGCAGGGAAGAAAATTAGAGATGCATTTCCAACTAATGCTATGGTTCGTACATCAAAGCTATTGGAATTATTGCATGGAGATTTTTGTGGACGAATGCACACCACCAACACCATCAATATTCCTGAGGCATTCTATCGGTTCAAAAGATTTCACTTCGATAGAGGAGGAGAGTTTGCCTCACGTAAGTTCAATCTAGGTTGTACCGATAGAGGAGGAGAGTTTGCCTCAGGTAAGTTCAATCTAGTTTGCACCGATAGAGGAGGAGAGTTTACCTCAGCTGAGTCGAAGATGTCGAACTACTTATGGGTTGAAGAGATGGTAGCCGAGTTGGAGTCTATCACAAGAAACAAGACATGGGAGCTTGTGGATAGACCGCCTGATATTGAACCCTATAGGGTTAAAGTGGATCTACAAGATTCAAGGAGCAGACGAAATCAAGATAAAGGAGGAGAAGTTATGCTCAAGGAATCATGTGTGACACGAAGATAGAAGTGTGTAACACGATCCACGTAGCAATGAAGTTGAGTTCAAAGATCTCAAAGGCTAGAGATGAGCCCAATAGAAATGCTATAGATTTCAGAAGAAGCATAAGATGTTTGGGGTATCTACTTCACACAAGACTAGGTGTGTGTGTTACACAGTTGGTGTTCTAAGTCGATACAAGCAAACACCAGGTGTTGAGCAGAAGGCCGACACCCTAACCAAGCCATTAGCAAGGATTAAGTTCAGCAAATGAGAAACCTAATCGGAGTTCAAGAAATTGGTCTCCCTAATTCAAGTTGGAATTAAGGGGCGTGATTGTTGGATAATTTTCAAGCTTGTGGAAACTTTAACATATTATTGGATGTTTAATATGTTAAGAGATAAACACAAAAAGGAAATCTAGAATAGGAAAATGAAGTTTTCTATTAGATTAGGTTTTGTGTTTTCCATATCCCACATGTTAAAGGGAATTGTCCTTCACTATAAAATATAGACCTTATGGAGAGGTGTTCCATAAGAGATCTATGAGAAACATTGAGAGATTTAGTTTTGAGTAGTTCTAAAGCAATAAGAAAAAGTTGTTCTTATTATCCTTTGTTCTAAGAGATCCTTCATAAACTTGCGGAGATAACCAGGATCACTTCGTAGCCCAACACAAATCTGTACGTCATTGGAACTACGCGGTCCCCCAAATGCAAATTATTTAGAATGTATTCTATAAAAAAAAAGCCATAAGCAACGTGGAACAATAAAATATTTCATCATCCTCTCATTTGCGTTCATGTGGACTTAATTAAGATGCATACACAATCACTACAAGAACTGCTTAAAATAGCAAGGACCTGCGACGTCATTTCCGTAGCCATTAATTATTAGCTACGTAAATTGCGACGGATGGCAATGTCGCGTAGCCATTTTTGTAACGATCCGTAGCTATCTAGCTAGAGATGAGATCTCTAGAGTTATTCGTAGATAAATAGCTACGCATTAGCTAGGCCTAAGGACACAGTTATCGCTAACCATTTTTTTTTGAAAAAGAGTATACCAACATAATAAACATAACTAAACTTTATTAGTGTATTAATAGTATGGTAAAGCTATAAGTTGTGTTTATCTAATCACTTTAACATGATAACAATTTTTTTACTAGTCAAAAATTCACTGTTAAATTGACTTAATAGTTTTCATAACTAATGTCCATAAAATTCTATTTAATAAGAGTTACAAAAAAAATAGAAAAGATTTCTACAATTTTCTAAATGAGATATGCAAGATAGAATATTACAATTGTATCAGTCTTAAGTTGAGTATATTGCAAGATTGTATCATACTATCATAATTCAAAGTTCTAGCAAATGTATTAAAATAAAAGTTTGCGATTACAAAATTCGATTTTCTTTCGTTTTAAGTCACGCCATGCAACCAAATACTATATTTCGGAAACTGTCCCAAATTTGTCAATTTCTGCCAAAATTTAAGTTCCGTCAGATTTTTTCTTTTCTTTTTTGACTTAAGTTTTCTCAAAATTTCATCCATAAATTTCTTTTTCCGCCATGACGATGGCTATGGATAGCTTCACACCTCCCTCTCTTACCACCACTGCAACCTCTGCCTCTCTCTCCCATCATCCCCTGCTTCACACTTTTCTTGTTCATCCTTAGATGCTGCATAGAAGATGCAATCTCACGGTCTCTCTCTCTCTCTCTCTCCCCCATCTATCATTTATACTATTATTTTCGGCAGAGAAGTAACTTCGTCACTATGGTTCGATTCTTCTCTGAATATCTAGCTTTTTTCGGGTGAAGTATTGTTCCTAGGTTTGAGTACTTGATGGTAATTATACAAATCTAGTTAGTGTTCAGATCTTTAACTGAAGTTTTGTTTTATTTTGAGCGAACTCTTTTGTTATGTCTTTAATTTTGTAGCTGAGCTAGTGATTGTGAAAGCAAATCTGAAGGCGGAGAGAGAGATGTTTTTTTTGACAACTAATTGTGGGTTAGCGTATTAGTGGCAGTAATGAAGGGTAGTGCAAGAGCTAAGAACTTCTGAGGCTTAATGACTCAGTCTACCTTTCTATTGTGGCGGATTGTCACCACAATGGTTTAACATTGTCACCATTTCCAGTTTACTTAATAGGTTGCTCTTGAAGTGTGACAATTTGAATAGCAAGGGAAGCATCTATGGTCGTCCACCAGAGTGAGCCAGAGTGGAGTTTCAATTCTTACTATGTTTTTAAAATTCTTTTGCACGGATCATATACATGCTGAGGAGATGTAATATATAGAATACTTCAGCGAAAATATATAACAAATTTATAGTTTCCATAAATGAATATCCCAAAATTTCATCTGAGTTTCTTGAAATGCGATATTAAAATTAAGTATTGCGTCGAAATATGTGACTGCCCTAACGATTCTTTCCCCGTTCTCTTTGCTGAATGTTTTCATAAATGGTAACTCGCATTGCAGTTGAATCACTATCCATCCTTTAAAAGCTGAATACAAAAAGCATTGTTTTGAAACAGATCACACCGGCCGATCAAATATGGTAACACGGTAACATTGTCTACATATGCTTATCAAATGAGTGTACCTGTGGTGGACCTGTCGAAACTTGCTTATCAAAGAAAGTTCGTACCTAATTCACCCAGGAGGGAACATGAAACTCGGCACCTTGCTACCAATTTGTTTTCAAAAATAAATTGTCAACTTGATACACAAAATTATTTCTAAAGAATTTCATGTCCTTGAATGATTAAAATAATTTTCACGTCTATGAAAAAGGAAATAACCTTGCGTGGAAAGCAAAAGGATACAACGGACCAAGCTCTGACCATAGTGATCATTAGAAGAACTAAATGAGAAGACGACAAAAAAGAACAAAACATGATGAGATCTTTGGACGCACTTTACAATGCGCATCATCGATCTCAAAAAGCCTAGAGAAACCGTGACAAAGAAGTTAACAAGTCACGGGTTCACAGTTTCAAACTCAATAGAGAATATAAAGGGATCATCTATATCTGACGATGACAATATGGTGTGATACCGTGGTTGTTTCTGAACACAGCTAAATGAAATATTGGCATAGGACCCTAGTTTTTAAAAAGATTTTACATGTAGAAAGGTCCCCAAATTTATATTATATATATAAAACTCTTTCCTAAATTGTTTAGCAGGGTCTCCAACATCTCAGGGACGGCCATGGGCGGGTTACAAAGTTTTGGTGGTATAGAAGGAAACTACTATGCAGGAAGCAATCTTTCCTTAAAGGAAGGACCAGCACTGGATGAAATGTACTTATCAGGCGACTTCTGACATGAACGTAGTGATCCTTGCCGGTTCCACGATTAACTGGTCGGCATCGATCAAGACACCAGAACATATCATGAAGGAATGGTCGGAAAAGTCGGCAACTAGAAATGTTCGGAAGCCATTTGTATCGAGAGACAATGAATGTTGTGTGCTGAGAGAATGGGTGTTCAATGCGAGTTTTTAGAAGAAGGGTTTAATAATGAGATCATGAGGAAGGGTTGTGAAGAATATTCTGAAGAATTCTCCATCGGATCATTACGGTGGGTTTTGTTGTTTGGGCTGCAAGAAAGGTTCAAAAGCAGGGGATTTCAGAGACTTGGCTTGTAGATTTAGTGGAAATCTGGTAATGGTTTGATCCTTCCAGGTTGTGAAGCGATGGAAGTCTTGTATGAATGCTGTAAGGTAAAGATAATATTGTAAACTGTGAATCTTGCATTAGAATGAACAATGTACATCGATATATATACAAGAGCAATGACCGACATAAGTCTTAATCCTATTAGAGTTTATCTCTAAGATTCTATACATATACTTAATAGAATAGGACTTATCAATAGGTAATCCTAGATACACTTAGGATTCCCTAATAAATGCAAAAGGTGGGAAGAAGAAAAAGACATCCACTGGAATTGCGTTTGCGTTGGCGAATACGTTTGTGATGTGGAGTCTAAAACAACTATAGTGCGCTTAGAACGCCTCATCTGTTGAAACACAGCGGTTTTGGAAGAACTAACATTGGAGAAGTCTTTGTTTAACATCCAGTGTTTATGGCTTGGGGATGGTTCCCTGAGGAGTAGAAATGGCCTGAGAAGAAGAAGAAGAGCTATGAAGGGAGGGAAGAATGACCAGAGTTGTAAACGCAGAAACAAAGAGTTCCTATGGCGAAAGGGTGATTCAAACACCTTCTCTTCATCCCAGGGTTGTTCTCAGGGGTCATTCCTTTGGACATCAAGCAATGATTTCAAAACCTGAATCCTCAAATTCTCAAGAACCGCCACACGTTTTCATGCTTTTGGGAGATAAAAGGAACCGGAGCAATCAACTCCAAGAGTTGTTGTCCACTACAACTTAAACAACGAAGACGAAGAGAGTCTAAAGAAAGGACTTGAGGAGATTGGGACACATAACTCAGAAGGTAAGAGTTTGAACGTTAGAACTACGAGTGCGGTACAGATCGAGCGGGTTTGTGAGAGAAGAGAGTTAAAAGGGATTGAAGGATTTTGTCAGGGACAGATGTGTTCAGCTAATCAGTTGTAGGATGGGAACTAGACCATAAGTATCTGCGGTGAAGCCAACGAGAGAGACGTGGAGGTCGAAGACTTATTGCTGGCGGACACAAGTGTTTTCCAACCGCTTTAGGGTTTAAACCAATGGTCACCGTTCAGTCTATCGTTATTGTATTGGCGTTAATGTTGTTGATGCTCTTAAGAGGAAGAAATGAAGTCTCGTCTTTGCTTAGATTTTTCTAAAATAAATAATTATAATCTTATATTTTAGAATTTATATATATTATACTACCATATCGGATACCCATTTTATTTTTATTTGTAGCTTATACTACTAAAGACTAGTAAACAATTTGATAAATAATAAAAAGTAAAGTTAAGCAAAATGGATAATGTTCCTAGCCTAGAGCAATTAAATGTCCAAATTCAAACTTTCATTTTCTTAAGAAAAATACAAAATGTATTAATTAAGTTTTCAACTTGGGAAGGGCTTGTTCTATCCTCCATAAACATAGTCTTTTGTCATCATTTAATTTTCTCTATTTAAAAAGGATGAATAATCACCGTTCACCTCGCCTTTATTTAGTCAAAACCTATTTCCTTGAATGATTTTAGAAGAATTATCATTTAATAATATTAGAATATATTCCCCGTTTTCCATACTCATGTTGGTTGACGGAAGACGATTTTCTCTGAGAAATTCCCTCAGAATTTTCAAGATGTGTGTTGTATAACAGTATAAGTAAGTATACATACGGCCATTATCTATTTCCTTCAAAAATGTTTTTGAAAAATATTATTTTGATATAATTAAGAATATCAGCGAATTGGCCCTTTCCCACACTCTTATTTTTAGTTGACAAAGAAGATTAAACATTTATGTGTAGAGTTATACATATATAAACGTGCATCCACAAATCCTTACAAGTCACAAAAATCATTAGAAACTATGCATAACCATGTTTTCTACTCGGTCGTGTTCCTTCTTGGTCTCGTTTCCTTCATCACATGTTTTGTAGCCGAGTTCAAGAGAACAAAGGTAACTTCCATTAAAACTCCCTTTAATATCGAAAAGTTCAAACCAACGTTTCTGAAATATATATCCGTGTCTGTAGAAAGAAGAAGTTCAATGGGGACACAGAGAGGAACTGTTATGATCCTGGAAGCCAGCTTTTTGGCTCGGAATAGCAGCTGTTCTTTGTCTTCTGTATTGCTCAGATCGTTGGAAATTTAGTTGTGTTTCGAAATCACAGGACACGACTCAAAGAGGAGATGGTTACAGACTACTAACCTTACTTTACCACTGTTCTTTTGATTCTCTCCTGGTAAAAAATTCAAATCTTTCTTTTTCTAACGTAAATAACTGAAAAGTTACTCTCCTATGGGGTGAATACGTTGGCGATCTGATTTGCCTTTGTTTTTTTTTTCGTTTAATGTTTATACACTGAAATCAAAATAAAACCATTTCTGTGCTTAAAAAAACATTTGTTTCTCTGTTTGGTTTGATACAATTTGAATTTAGTTGTATGTAGTGTTCGGTTAATGTTTTGTTATTAAAAGGATTTCTAATAATATACTGATATAATAAGTTTATATTATTATATATATTTCATAAATATATAAAACTTAAAAAATCTGAAGTGATTTAGTTCTGGTGTTTGGGACCGGTTTAGTTTTGTTTAAGCATTAACTTTCATTATATTATTTTTATTTACTTTTTTTTCTTTTTGATACCCATGATTATATAAGGCCATCCAAAGTAATTATTTTTTAGTGTTTCTCATAAATAAACAAACAAGAAAAAATTAAAAGATAAAAGAGGCGAGAGATAGTCTTTTCATAAAGAGACTCATCTAAAATATTAACAGATCCAAATAACACAGTTAACTATTTAATGACTTTTTAATAAAAAAATAAATAAATTTAAATTTATAATTAAAATAATATCGTTAAGAGACTTATTTAGTCATCTCAGCCAATGCAGATGCCTTAAAATTATAAAATAAACTTTAATTAATATCTATCATCAAACATCGGTATAAAAATTAAATACTTTTGAGGTTTTTTACTTTTTGGAAAAAGGGCATTTTTGAGGTTTGTTCTTACCTATGTGGCGATGTATCAGGTCGAATTTGTGGTTGTGATTTTGATACTGAGTACTGCAATAAGCATGAGCCGAGCGCAGGCCTTACGGAGAAGGATGGCTCGAGGAAGATGTTACCTTGTCAAGACGGTGTCTTTGCAGCTTCGGGTTGCTTAGCCATACTTGGATTAGGAGGCCTTGACTATATCAGCCACCAAGATTAAAGTAAAGAAGCACCACCAACAACTTGTGGCAATCGTAATCAAAGACCAGGAACAAAGACAAACAAAATCAGAAGAAAGAAAGCAGAACCATGATGATCACCAAGCGAACAACTCAGACACTGTCACTTATTTTGTGGAAGAAGCGGCTTCCACTACTGATGACATGACAAAAATAAATGACAGGATATAAATAAATAGAAAAGCAAAAGGATAGTTTCTTGATTTTAATATTTAGAAAGTTGTATTTCATGGATAATTAGTGTCTATAATGGAAAATTTAATGGGCGGTCAACACCGCACCAAGCCACACTAATGTTGGTCACTTTAGGATCCCATAAAGAGTCAGTTTTCAACTTGTATAATAATTATATAGTATTGATATTGTCAATGCTTGTCAGTCTGCGACTTCCAAGCTAGGAAGGTTCGTCCTCAGTCATACCCCACCAAGCCACTATTAACGGTCCACATAACTCTGACTAATCTAAGAGCATCATTATCCGGGTTATCTTAGAGGGGATTCTTGCACTGTTTACGGACCCTATGACATGTGGGGTCCACGTGAACAGTGCAAGAACCATCTCCTAAAATCCTTAATTAAAAAAACTGTTTTTTGATGGTTTCTTGCCACTGTTCGCGGGCCCCACTGACACGTGGCGACCCGCGATTAATTCGTTTTTAATATTTTTTTTCTTTTTTTTAATTCACAACAACAAAGTAAAAAAAAAATAAGAACCCCATTTTGAAATTCTTAGGGATAAAGATGCCCTAAGGTTATACATTAACAACATGGATAATGAAAGAAGACCACACACCTCTTGGAGATACATTCACTCTGGACCAATATATAAGTCAACCAAAGTTGACCTTTCCAAATTTAAGTTAAAACTAAAAAAAAATACTAATCAATGGAAGTAGACTATAAAGACTTTACATATTTCTGAAGACTTGTCAGTGTTTTAGGATATAAGTAAATTAACAACACTCTACAAACTATCATAAGTATTAAAAGGTAAGTTCATTAGATAAAAATCACGCATAAACTTGTCAATGATATATACGATCTACGATGTTGACCCCACAAGTCAGGAAAAGCGTATTCTAAATATATCCACTTCTAAAATCGGATGGTGGTGGCTGAAGTTATTCTTCATGGATGTCGCGATAGGGCCAAAAAGAATGTATAAGGTTTCCGAAATAGGATGGAACTGACTGCGGAGATCACGTAGAAGAATTCCTTCAATAGTATTAGCAATTTGATCGTTTTTCTTCAGGTTCACCCCATAGGTCGTCCTGCCTTGAAGTTCAATGCCCCCAAAAAATCGAATACTTCAATAGTATACAGCATGTATTCATGGTTTCTGGCGATTGGTGCCCACATGGAGCAAGAAGACTTCATATATCAAAGTACATAAGAGCAATTTCTTTTAAGTTAAATTGTTGAACTGTTTTTTCTTAGGCTTCTGCCAATAAAGTTGTTTCTCCCTGAATAAAGAAGGTTGTTAATTTTTATTAACGCGTTTCTCTCCTTCTCATAGAGAAGGTGAAGAAGGCTGAAAGGAAAAGGAGAACAAAAAGCTACCAACAAGGAGAGAGAGAAATATAACTAGAAGTTCGAAGTTAAATGAGACTATGTATGTGTGTTTGTGATATACATGAGGAAGCCTTGGAGTCTAGCATTTATAAAGAAATCGAATTAGTGTCAGTAAAAGTAAAAGTAATCAACGACTCTCCTAAATATCATCACTTGTATTTTTTTTTAAAAAGACTAAAAGTTAAATGAAAAAAGCATATTGTGTTGATCATTGCACCGACTCCACACAACACAAGCGTACTGAAGGTGACCAAGGGGATGTAAGCACAAGATCTGCCCATTCAACTTGACCCCAAACTTGGCCATAACCTTTTTTAAGCCAATATCACAAGTCAGACACCAAATCGCGGGAGGTGCTAAATGCGTCATGTCTGGGATACACCGCGCAGCGAACGCACGCAATAATTGATTCGAGTGTGAAATTATCACCATAACTTCCTATTTCGCACTGCCAGCGCTCTCACACAACTAACGCTCCTATACAAAGCTTCACTCAACCTCTCAGACTAACTCTCCACTTTACGAAGCACTTTGTATCGATACCACTCAGCGATTCACGGGCTTCAGCGTTTATTCATTATTGAGAGTACCATACGCTTACATCTATCTTACAGATACTCTCACCAAAGTTGCTACGAGATAAAACGTCCTCAGGCCTTTTACAGCTCTGTTACCCCCAAAGATAAATAATCTACCCAGTTGCATCTACTTAATCTTGCGTCCATAACCAGTGTTTAGGAAACGTGACAAATAAAACTTTTCCTGCGTCAGTTTCAAGCACCTATTTAATATCAAAGAGAACCGGAGCTCGACGCCCATGTTGGAGTTCCCATAGGCTTACAAAGAGCTTCCCGCAGCTGTGTTGTGGAAGTCTTTTGGAGTACAGAAAAACTGCGTAAAGACCCAGATACGTAGACTTCATCTCCTTTCACACACCTCCCATTAATAAGTTTCCCATCAAGATTCATGTGCGCACGCTAAGTGGATTTGTATTTTACGAGCCAACCATCATGGTAGGGCTTTGCGTCGTTTATCCTCATCAGCTTATTGTAGAGCGCCCTAACATCACTAGCGGAGGGCTTGTATTTGACCTCCTCTAATCCATTCAGTGTTTTGTTAATTCTGAACCAACAGTATTTCAAATAATGTCATAAGTGGCATAAGCCGAGGGAATTAATAGGTTCGAATAGGGGGCTGGTTAATAGAAAACTTTTCCAGTGCCCACTAAATAGTCCTAGTATAGCTAAATGCCCTCCAATAAAAAAGAGTATGTTACAACATATGGGCATTTGTCCACATGGAAACTGAC
>CAJHQP010007809.1:0-30216 GCA_905132765.1 Moricandia arvensis
TCGACTCGCTACTATCCACCTTTCCAATTGCCTTCAAAGTTGACCATAATATCGAGCCACCAATTTCTGAAATAAACGTCGTCTCACTGGTTATTGGCAATAGGGATGTAAGCTTCAAATACACATGAGTACCTACTTACAACTCCAACTCTCTCCTATGTTTATCAGCATTAATTATTCATCACTCTCTTGAGCTCGCACAGCAAAATTAGCTTTGATAGACTCCAAGAATCTGTCCTTTCTTTAGCATCACATCCACTTCAGAATTTCTTTGTGGATCATGTTCATATGCTAACAATGTAGGAGATTCACGTCCATAATACCGGTTGAAAAGGAGTACATTTCAAAGGCAGTGTGATAAGTCGAATTGTACCACAATTCCGCCCAGGTAAATATTTGGACCATGTCTTCGGATGCGTTGACGCAAAATCACCTCAGTATGTTTCCAAACACTTTTAAGGACCTCCGTTTTCCGTTTAATTGCGGATGAAAAGTTGTAATGAAATGAAGATTAGTCCCAATACAAACGAAAACACTCTTGCCAAAACGCACTTTGAAAGTCTTGATCCTATCAGAAATGATGGACTCGAATCTCTGAACTTCTCCTTACTAAACCAAGCAATCATCCTCTCTTTAACTCATTCCAGCTTCGACACCCCGTCTATGTGTCTCAATGTTAAACCAGCTAAGAGAATCTCCCGTTAAGCTCACTGAAACTACATCCAGCTTGGCTTTCTCATCATAACCGTTGAAGTGAAAGAATCTCTCAGCTAACGCTATCCAACCATATGCATCCACACCATCAAACACATGCAATTCAACATGTTTCAACATGCCTTCTCTATCCCCTATTATTGTGTTCCGTTTTACTGTATCCTCATGCCTAATACTACGGCCATGTTCCAGGTTTGAGTGATGTACCTGGTAGTTAGGATGGCGATACGTCGGTGGCGGTTCCTCAAATAAATCAATACTCTTCGATAACTTCTTCTTTAATCGCTCATACATTTTCTCGTAACACGCTTCTATCTTTGCTTCCAACGACGCTTCTATCTTTGCTTCCAATGACACTTCTATCTTTGCTTTCCAACGACGCTTTGATCCTTGACTCCATGGCTTTCGTGGTGTTCTTTAACTCGCAAAAACGATTCTGTAAATCGCTGATTCGTTTCAATCTTGTGACATCGTATGCCCATGTAACGTTGACGATAGCAGATCCAAGGACATCAGAGGATCGGAGTGCGATTCGCCGCCTTCTTTCGGTTTCTTTTCATCATCTCGCACAATTGCCGCAAAATTTTCTCGATTCAGAACGCTCAAACGCACCAATTTGATAGAATGTATATTAATAAATTTCCACCCAAACACCCTCTCTTACTCCTCAAAAGTCGAAGATTTAAGCCGAATACATTTCTTGTTATCTCTCGAGAAACAAGCCCAGGCTCACCAATTCACTAACTACTATTCTACTCCTTGAGTCCTCTTATATAGTTGAGGCCCAATAACAATTGTAACAAACAGTTGTAACAAACTCTAACAAACTTGCGCCAACTCATCCGATCTTGGCGCCAAATCTGTTGTACCCTCTTCACTAATCTTCTTCTTCCTTATGTAAACCCTCTTCAGCATATCACTTTCATTTTTGTGCAAAATGTGCAAATATAAGGCTGTAAAAGCATGGATAAGCTCTGGAAATCCATTATTTGGTTGTCAACTATGATTTTCATCGATTGGGAAGAATCTGGCTAGTCTAGTCTCCTTTGTTAACAATGGAGATTTTGTATTAAAGCCCTCAAATGATAACAGCTCTGGCTCGTCTTCCATCGGGTCAACAATGTGTTGTATTATGTACATATGCTTCAAACTTTCAAAGAGATAAGTCTTTCCAGTGTGACAAGTTGAGAACAAATCATTTTTTTTTCATTAGAGATTATATCCCATGGCAGTGCTGAGAGATTTCAACTGCACACTCTCTTCTGATGAAAATTCTAATGGCCCTCCATCAGATGACCCGGAATAATAGAAATTAGAAAAAACAATATTTCTAGGAGATTTTCAACATGGTACAAGTAAAATCATCAGACATCGTTCTCACAAGACAGTCCAAGATATTGCAGTCAGATATGAATCATCGTAAGAAAAATAAAAAATTTGGTTGTACAATCCTCTATGTAATATGTCTTATAGTTTGTAATAGTATAATAAACCACCTTACAAACTAATTTGATTTTTCTCATCATCTAAGTCTAAGCAATTCTAAAGTATGTCAAATAAGATGTAACTAGAGATGCATCCATGCACCCGCACGAGTATTTGTTTAATATACATATGCAATTAATATATTGGTTGCACAAACATTAGTTCGTATGGATGTTTGTTTGATTTATATCATATATTTATGAAAGTTTGACAATTTTTAATTGTTTATAATTTTTTGATTGCTTACATTACGATTGGATATAAAACCAGTCAAAATGATATGATATATAATATATTCGTCATTTATATTTTTTGTTAAAGTAATCATTTTTGATGTATTTATTTATAAAATTTAAAACACCAATTATTATATTTTTGTATATTAATATATACATATTTTCAAAATAAGTTGTATTTATGTTTTAATAAGATAATAGATATGTCTCTAAGTTTTTTATATGCCAATTCTACTTCTATGTTCATTTTTGAGGAACTATTATAATTGAAATTTATTTGTTATATTCTTATAATTCATATATATATATATATATATATATATATATATATATATATATATATATATGTGTGTGTGGATTATATTAATCATCATATTTAACATATATTTGAAAAATAACTTTATATGCTTTAACAAAACAATTATATTTATATTTTGTATATGAAATAAAATAATAATATACATGAATATATAAAATTTAAAGTTTGTAGTCACATTTTAAATATTTTTTTTAATTTATTGTAAAATTTGGTTAAGAAATAATTAGGTTAGAGGATAATTGTAATTTTGGTAAGCTGGGTTAATGAATAATCTAAATAAATAAATTATTTTTGGCTAATTAATTTAGTTTGATAAGTTTGGATAGAGAATAATCTAACAACTAATTAAGTAATAATGATTAATTCAGTGGCATAAGTTGGTAAATATTAAAGTGAAGTAAGAGTTATTTTCAAAAGATACTTTAGTTTTAGTAATATAGATACACTAGTTAAGAATGTTCATTACTAAGTAGAAAATATTTAATATGTAATTTAGGAAATTTATGAGCTATTTTTTTTTCTTATTTGAAAAAAGCTTGAGTTTACCTGAGCATATTTTTGTGAAGTGCTTAAATTATCATTTAATTTGGTAATAGACTACTATTTAATCAGAATATTTTCTTTTCAAACGACTTTAAAAGAAAATTATATTAGTTTTGCAGTAAACCAAGTTTGATTTTATCATAGCAAACTTTGATTAAAGTTGAAAATTTAAATACTTTATGTGAAGCCTACTCTCGGAACCATAGGTTATTTTAAAGTTTAAGTAAAATCGTGAAATAAATGAGTTTATCATAGTAGACTTCTCATAACATCTCAAAAACTTCATGATAATTTTAGAAAACTTTGTGTGAAGTCTCCACCTAAAAGACTTTCCTTGATTGCTTTTAAAAGTTAAAATTTTTGGTTAAATACAAAATTAATCTTACTTTTACGGAAATCTCAAATGAAGTATGCTCGTTTTGTTTGTTTTTACAAAAGTTATTTAGCAGATTTCATGTGGAGTTTCCGTTGAAAACTCAAAAACTGTTAGTTATAAGACTAACATATGCGCTAACAAGAAAATTTCAGAAGAAATCTCTCTAGAGGAGAAGAACTTCATGTTAGAATTGATGATTTATGAAGAGAAAGAGTATGAACACTCAAGAACACTCAAGAACACTCAAGAACAAATAAGAATAAGAAGGAGAGAAACTTATTTCCTTGATTAATTTCTTTGCAAATACATTGTAATATATAGAGAATACAAAAGACATCTTCCATAAACAAGGTCCATGAATTCATGAACTCCCATAAACAAGGTCCATGATTTTGGGAACCATGTTTTAAGGATCCATGAATTCATGAGCTCCCATAAACAAGGTCCATAATTTTGGGAACCATGTTTTAGGGATCCATGATTTCTTCATGTCAACACTCCCCCTCAAGCTTGACCATATGGAACAAGTCAAGCTTGGAAAGCCATGAAGTATTCCCTCATTAAAACCTTTACTTGGAAAAACCACTTGGGATAAAAACAAGCAAAGGAAAAAGAGTAGAACACTCCATGGTGAGGGGATCACTGACATGGAAGGTTTATGAGTCCTAGTCTTGGAAGAATGGACTCACAAACTTTGCTGCTGGCCGCCTTGGTGAAGATGTCCGCCAGTTGATCTTCACTCCTTGTGTAGCATGGGAGGATCACTTGCTGCTCTACTGCTTGTCTTACCTTGTGGCAGTCTACTTCTATGTGTTTTGTCCTCTCATGGAAGACTGAATTGGACGCAATGTGTATTGCGGCTTGGTGTCACAATGCATGGTCATGGGGTTGGTGATCTCAATCCCCAAGTCGCCTAGAAGACTCTTTATCCAGATGAGTTCACTGGTTAATTTCCTCATTGATCTGTACTCTACTTCTGCACTTGAGCAAGACACAACCTTCTGCTTCTTACTTTTCCATGTAACCAAATTTCCTCCAATGAATGTGCAATAGCCGGTAGTTGATCTTATGTCTGTTCTGTCTCCAGCCCAATCTGCATCACAGTATCCAACAACCTCAGTGTTTCTGTTGCAAGCCATCCATACGCCTTGACCCGGAGCCTCCCTTAAGTATCTTAGGATTCTCTCCACCATGTTCCAGTGATGAACCTTGGGATTTTGCATGTGCTGGCTAACCTGATTTACTGCAAAACAAACATCTGGCCGGGTAATGGTTAGATAGATCAGCTTCCCAACAATTCTCCTATATTGCTTGACATCTTCAAATGGAGTATCTTCATACTCCCCCTCTCGCAGTGTCTTGTAGCCCTCTTCAAGTGGTGTCTTGGCTTGTCTTCTTCCAAGATCTCCTGCCTCCTTTAGAATATCCAAAGTATATTTTCTTTGGGACATGAACAACCCCTCCTTTGATCTGCACATCTCAATCCCGAGGAAGTACTTCAGTTCACCTAAATCCTTGATGTCAAATGCGGTCTTGAGGAATGTCTTGGTGGCACTGATCCCCTCCTTGTCACTACCAGTAATGATGATGTCGTCCACATAGACTAGGATCACAATAATCCCGGACTTGCTGGTGAGAGTGAAGAGTGTGTGATCCGCTTGAGACTTCACAAATCCTCTTCCATTCAATGTAGTGCTTAGTTTGTGGTACCAAGCTCTTGGTGATTGCTTCAAGCCATAGATCGCCTTTCTGAGTCTGAGGACATTTCCTGGCTTTACCATCTCTTCCATTCCCGGAGGTGGTCTCATGTATACTTCATCTTCTAGTTCACCTTGTAGAAAAGCATTCTTTACATCCATTTGCCAAAGATCCCACTCTAGGTTCACTGCCAATGAGATGAGTATCCGGATTGTATGAAGCTTCGCCACTGGTGCAAACGTGTCTAGATAATCTTCTCCATACACTTGTGTGTATCCTCTTGCTACCAGTCTGGTTTTCTTCCTTTCTGGCTTTCCATTTGCAAGATACTTGATGGTATGCAAGAGTCTGCTGGTCACAGCTTTCTTTCCTCTTGGAAGCTCAGTCTCATACCAGGTGTTGTTCTTGATCATGGCATTGATCTCTTCTTCAACAGACTCTCTCCATTCTTTGTCTTGCATTGCCTCTTCATAGGTGTTTGGGATGTACTCTTGATCCAATTCTCCAATGAAGACTTGATGTTCTTCTGGATATTGAGCAAGCGAGCATACTGCACTCACTGGATGTGCCACAGCTTTAGCATTAAAGTAGACTTTCGGTTGCCTGATTCTTGTGCTCCTTCGCAAAGGCTGTATCTGATCAGGTGCTGCCTCATTTGTTTCTTCTGGAACTTGATCTTGAGTCTCAGGAACTGATTCTGATTTGGTCTCATCCTGATCATGAGCTTTTTGTTGATTCCCCCTTTCAGGGTCAGGATGGGCAATTTTTTCATTTTCATTAATCACATCTTCTTCAACTACAGCTTCTGGAACAGGTGCAGTAGCTTCAGGGATATTCCTTCTTGTTTCTTGAGTTGCTGGAGACATGCCAATGCCGAAGTTCTCCAAAATGATTCTGAGGTTTGTGGCTCTTTCTGATTGCGGTAAGTCCCTTAGATCATCCCAATTCTTCACCTCATAATATCCCTTTGTTTCCACAAACTTCACATCCCTTGATATTAAAACTTTTCTGGCTACTGGATCATAGCACTTATACCCCTTTTGTGTTGGAGAGTAGCCAATGAACATCGCTTTTGTGCTCCTGGCATCCAGTTTGTTTCTCTGCTCCCCTGGTATCAGCACAAAGCAGAGACATCCAAACACCCGTAAGTGGTTCAAAGCCGGCTTAGTCTGGTTAAGGACTTCAAACGGTGATAGATCTTTGAGGACTTGAGTTGGAGTCCTATTGATCAGATAAGTAGCAGTCACCACCGCATCACTCCAGAATCTCTTTGGAACATTGGTGTGGAACATCATTGATCTGGCTACCTCCATCAGGTGTCTGTTCTTCCTTTCAGCAACTCCGTTTTGTTGAGGAGTATATGGACAGCTTGTTTGATGAATAATTCCATGTTGAGCCAGGTACTGTTTGAATGCATGACTTGTGTATTCTCCACCATTGTCTGATCTGAGGATCTTCAGCTTGGCATTGAAGTGGTTGGAGACATGAGCTTGGAAATTTTTGAAGGCGTCTAACACCCTATCCTTGGACTGAATCAGTGTCAACCAAGTGTATTTGGATTTTTCATCAATGAAGGTGACAAAGTATTTTTGATTCTCCCTTGACACACATGGAGCCGTCCATACATCAGAGTGAACCAAGTCAAAGCAACTCTCATAGGTGGTGCCAGACCGTGGAAAGACTGTCCTACAATGCTTCCCCAATATGCAGGCTTCACACTCTTCATTCTTAGACACCACTCCAGGGAATATCAGGTTTAGAGCTCTCGTATGGGGATGTCCCAATCTGGCATGCCATATTGTGTTCTCAGCGCCATTAATGGTGCTAGCCAGGCAGTGAGGCATAGATGATTCTGGCACCATATTCCTCTCAAGATGATACATCTGCTGATGGTTGTGCCCTTTTCCAATGACCTTTCCTGTCTTCAGGTCTTGAAACTCAACTTCATCTGGTCTGAACACAACTTGGCAGCCCAAATCAATCGTAGCTCTTCTTACTGATAACAAGTTAGATGAAAATCCAGGCATATACAAGGCAGTAGATTCCTTATCAAACACTTTAAGGTTCCCTATCCCTTCTATCTTCACCTTATCACCATTTGCTATGACTACATTCCCTACGGCAGGCTGGATATTACTAATCAAGTTCCTATCACAAATCATGTGATGGCTTGCTCCTGAATCTATTATGATAGGTTTAGAGTCAAGAGAATGTGTACCAGCCTTCTTGGAAGCAATGAGAGCCAAGACAGTGCTCCAGATAAAGGAATTGGCGTCTTTTCTGGTCACAAAATCATCAGATGAGGTCGTACCAACTTGATTTCTCCACATGTCTTCAGTTGAATCACCCATGTGAGCAGAATACATGGTTCTCCCTTGAATTGCTTGCTGCTCCTTGGGTTTACATTTATCCGGCTGGCCTTTGAGAGGATCACCATCATCTAGGCATGAAATCTTTCTTCCAGTAAAGAAATTCTTTATCAGTGTGTTGAATGATGAGTCTAGGTGTAGGAGAAAGCTGAGGAACCGGTCGTTCTCATAGATGGTTTGGAGACTCTCCCATAAACACCCATAAGCGGTTTGAAGACTCTCCCATAGTCTCTTGGCGGTTTTGATGTGAGAATTGATCTTCAGGATTGGTTTTGACAAGGAGTTACAGATGAGAGCCAGAGCTTGTTGGTCTTCTTGAACCCATTGGTTGTGGTTGTTCACGTATCTATCTTCTTCAGTCATCCTCTTTGAAGTTCCAGCCTTCATGATATGGCTGTCCCAAAGTCCATGACATCCCAAGGTGATTCTGGCCACTCTTGACCATGAGAGATAATTAGGACCCTCAAGGGTCACGGAAATTATGTTTTCCTTCTCCATTTTTATGATTTGCGGAATGAGAATAACATAAAAGCTTTGCTGAATAAAAGAGAAGGATACAGAAGGTTTGCGGAATGAAGTAGGAGCTTAAAGCTCTGATACCATGTTAGAATTGATGATTTATGAAGAGAAAGAGTATGAACACTCAAGAACACTCAAGAACACTCAAGAACAAATAAGAATAAGAAGGAGAGAAACTTATTTCCTTGATTAATTTCTTTGCAAATACATTGTAATATATAGAGAATACAAAAGACATCTTCCATAAACAAGGTCCATGAATTCATGAACTCCCATAAACAAGGTCCATGATTTTGGGAACCATGTTTTAAGGATCCATGAATTCATGAGCTCCCATAAACAAGGTCCATAATTTTGGGAACCATGTTTTAGGGATCCATGATTTCTTCATGTCAACACTTCAAACAAAGTATGCTTTTGTGACATAGTTTGGAAGAAAACATAAAGTAAATGAATAATCTTATTGAGTTGAGGTCGAGGGTGAGTGTTATTGAAATCTGCACTAGATGGATATAAAACTTTTTATATGAATTAAGGTTGAATTTACATTTTCCTAGTACTTGTTTTTTCATTTTTTTATTTTGTATTTAACTTATTTTTATACAATGTTCTGAAATTTGCTTATATTAGCTATCAATCTTCTCTATTTATTTTGACTTGAAAATCATGTTTTCTTATCTTGTAATTTTAAAGAGTGCATATAAGATAATATCAGATCCTAAAGAGGGAACAAAAAACTTAATAAAAGGATCCATTCTTCTAACCACTTGAAGAATCAGATTAGTTGTTTCTCTTTACTTTTGGGTATTGTGGTCAAACTAACAAACAGTACTAGCACATGATCAGAAATATATATCTTTTGAGTTGCCTTAAAGACCCAAAATTTAAGTTAAGAATGCTAGCTGTTTCATCGGTGTTGTCTGCTCATACCTTAACTCAATCAAATTCTAAATCATGTACGTGTTTTTATTATTTTCTTCTAAAACCTTTTCCAGCTTCAACCATAAAGAACAAGTATCAATCTCGTTATCAATATGTTTCAACACATTTTCATCTATCCACTGAATTATTAAACTAACTTGGCGATGTAACAACTTTCACTCATCATCGGTTGTTTCAATCAATAGTGAACTTGTTTCGAAATATTTTTTTAACTGACACAGTTTGACTTATATGGAAAATAGTACACCTCGTGTTGGGGCTTCTTTAGCTAGAAAGTCAACATGGACATGTTGATTTTTCCTGGTTATTTTGTTGAATATCTTTTAGTCCAGAGTGAAGTCTGAGGTTATGTATAAAGTGAAGTCTGGGGCTATATATGTTTGCCGCTCAGAATTAACTGATGTTGCATTCCCTATCTTTGATTGCATGGACGAAATTATAAGTCTTCTTCCTCTCTCGTTCATGCAATAATAGTTAACCACTAGTTTATTATTGTATATATCTTGTATCTCTTGTACGAATCATTATAAGTGGATTTACATAATATTTATGTTCTACTCTCTCTATTCTTCTCTTATGTTTGATTTATTCTGAAAATGGAAATTTTTTAAATAAATCTCTCTTCCACTTACTGTTAAGGAAAATAACTACTTACTTTGGTCAATAATCATTAAGACTGCTATGTGGAGATGTGGTATATGGAATCATACTGTAACATCCCGAGTTGTGATATGTAGAAAAGCTTAAGAGAATTGATTTGGCTACTTATGTCACCAAAGTTGACTTACATTTTCCGAAACACATCCTCAAAGAACTCAAGAGTTAAGCGTGCTTGAGCTGGAATAGTTGAAGGATGAGTGACCTATCGGGAAGTGATTCGCGATAGCGTGCGAGTGAGGCCAAAGCGCGGGGAAAGGTTGGGTGGTGATTGCAGGGTCAGTAAACAATGATTTCGGGCATTGGAAAAATTAACGCACGACTGTCGGACGGGATGGGGCCCACAAGCCGAGAGAACGGACGTGGATGGCCCATTAGCCGTGGGCGGTCGGAGTGTTACACATACTTTCTTTTATTTTTGAATCTGGTGGGGATTTGGAGTTTTTTAGTGGCGGTACACTTATTCTTGGGGTGTCATGAGGGTTGTCCCGTCGCTTTTTTCAATCTCAAGGTGGAATTTGGTGTTATCTTCTACACCTAGGCGTGATCGGGGATCTGGATTTGTCGCGTGTTAGTTTCTTTCTCCACGGTCTCAGTGTGTGCGTGTAAGAGTCTTCTAGTGTTTGTTACGTCTATATAGTAAGCGCCTCTATGCTTTGGTTATGATCCTGCTTTCGGTTTCTCATTCCTCTTCTTATTTGTTTCATATAAGCTACGTGAGGCTTTCTTGCTTCGATCTTGGGTCTCATTCATGCTTTTCATATGCTATGGGTTTCGTTGTGACCGGAATTTCACAAGCTATGAACAAGAAGTTATTGTCTTCTGGTTATTAGTTGCGATGTGGTTTCAGGTTTGGGGTTCCTCTGTTGGGTCGACATGAATCTGATATCCGGTGACAGCTCGTGTTCAAGATGGTCTTTCCCAGTGTCCTAGATTACCTTGGATCTCGACGACATAAGTTTGCTTTATTTTCTTCCTTGAAGGTAATGCGATAGTTTGGTTTTGAAGCTACTGCCTTAACCTGTTGGGGTTTGGCAAAGCTAATTGCCCCTAGCGACTATGCTGGACTTGCCTCGGTATTAGTCTGAGCTCTTTTATGGTTGTCAATTCAGTTTGAGCCGTTCTTTTGCTATTGTGATAGCTGCTGCTAGAAAATTATGATTTGTATTATTTAATATATATATGTAAAAATTTTGAAATTAAAAGAAATAAGAAATCAAGTTTCAACAAAAGATCATTAATTTAAGGGTAATTATCTTAAATAGTTTTTTAAGTTTTTATCACCAAAATAGTCATAAGAAAGAAAATGAGTGAGATAACTTTTTATTTTATATTTTCTAATATTTATTTTATTTTTATAAATTTTAAACTCATCCCTAAAATTCCACCCCATAACTTTAAATCTTAAATCTAGATTAGTTAATTTTAAGGGTATAAATATATATTTACATTTTTAATAAAACTTATTTTGATCATTTTTTAAGATGCTATTTGTGTAACAATTTTTTTTTAAAGTGATTCTAAAATATTTCTCTTAGTTTAATTAGAAAAGATTGACTAAAAAAATTGACTAGACAAACTAATAATATTTATCGTGCTATGAAAGCAGCAAAAGGAACAGAAAGCAGCAAAAGGAACAGTATAAAGAAGCAGCTTTCGTTGATTTATAAAAAGATGTGGGGCTCACTGTCACTATTTGCACAGTAAATTCTACTTTTTCATCTCTATATAAACGATCGATTTCATTCATTTGTAATCATCACTTCTCTTCCTCCTCTCTGTAATAGTTCACTTTATATAAGAGTTATCTCCTCTCTACGGGTATAAAATTTCGTCCTTATTCAAATTTCGAGATACTATAAAATTGTAAGTTATTTCATAACACGCTATCAGCACGATCACTCTGCAATTCGGTAAAGTTTATATGTATCATATTTACCCTGCTATAATGGCCGGTATACCACATTTATTACTATTTATTATTTTATAGTAATTGTTTTAATTTATATTATTTATATATATTAATGTGGGCGGTATGTCGCCCCGTTAAGATTACTAATATACTATAAATATGATTATAGGATTGGCTTTGCAGCCATATAATTTATATTATTTATCTATATTAATGTAGGCGGTATGTCGCCTCGTTAATAAACCTTAATTGCTAAATATGCTATGAATATTGGATTGGCTCCGCCGCCGCATAATTTATTTATTTCATAATATTGGTTTGGCTCCGCCGCCGCATAATTTATTTATTGCATAATATTGGCTTGGCTCCGCCGCCTCATAATTTATTTATTGCCTAATATTGGTGTGGATATGCCGCCGCATTATTTGTTTAATGTTTTAATGGAAATAATTTTATCACTAGAATAAATATTGACATTTTTATATTATGAATATTATATAAATGTTTGGTCAACTATATAAAATATTTTGAAATTTATTGATTCTGGTTGACTGATTATTACGATATTTTCAGACTGATTTTTTGTTCAAACAATTTAATCATAAAGGTCACAAAGAATTTTTTTTTAAATTCCCCCCCCTTTTTCAACGGTCATGAACAGTGTTTTTCACCTATAAATATACTCATCTTTCATTCATTCAACTCATCCAAAACATTTCATCTCCTCCCAAATATTTCCAAATCGCTCTCCTCCGATTTTCTTTGCAAGAATGATGATTCGGCTATTTTTGATTTTATGTGCGATTTTTATTTTTACTTCTATGTATTTGATTTATCTTGGAGGAGTTACCGATGAAAAGTTTGGCATTAATGCCAATTTAAGTTTTTATGCATTATTTTTCCTTGTAATTGCTTGCATGATTAATGTTAATGGCTTTTAAATATTTTGAAATTCTAATAAAATTTATTTCTTGTAATCATATGCTGTTCATGCATCTCGAATATTTAATGAAATAATAATTCTAATTTTTAGTTATGCTATTTGATTTTAGAAATCTAATGACAAACATGGAGAAGCTCCAATTTCACGCCCTAGACATCACCGGTACCAATTACATTTCATGGGTTGCAAATGTCGAACTTCATCTTGAATCTCTTGGTTTATCTGAGACCATTAAAGAGAATAATACTTCAACGCCTCAAGAAAAGGCTGAATCGGTGATCTTCCTTAGAAGACACCTTGATGAAAGTATTATTTATGAATATGCCAATTTGAAAAATCCTAAAGAGCTATGGAAGTCTCTGAAAGATCGTTTTGATCAGCAGAAAGATATAACACTTTCCCTTGCTCGGGATGAATGGCAAAGTCTGAAATTCTAAGATTTCGACAAAGTGGTGAATTACAATTTTGTTGTACTAAGGGTTGTAGCCAAATTGAGATATTGTGGTGAAAAGATTACCGAATCTCAAATGCTTGAGAAGACATACAACACATTTCACAAGAGCCACATCACCCTGCAACAACAATATAGGTTGCGGGGATACACTAAATTTTCAGATTTAATTGTGGCACTTCTCATAGCAGAAAAGAATAACAAGCTTCTCATCAAGAATCACATGACTTGTCCGACTGGTTCCAAAGCTCTCCCGGAAGCTTAATTTCCTATCATGTGACCCTTAAAATTCCACAATTATACCATAAATAATTGTTATTTGTGGAAGATTAATGTATATTATAATTATTGTGTGTTTAAGATTGGTAATGATGTATAATATTATCTTATGGTTCTTTTTGTTTGTCTCAGAAATGGATAAGAGAACAAACGGAACAAAACTACGCAACTTGGTAGAGAAGTTGCATACCAGATAGTGGCACAACGCACACTATACTGAAAGATAAGAGATTTTTCTCTAACTTAAGTCAGCAAAATGACTGTAAACACAATATCAGGTCTACAGACTTGATCGAAGGAATTGGCAAAGCAACTTTATGTTGCCTAATGGAACAAAGTTTCCATAGATAATGCCTTATATTCTCCAAATTCTAAAAGAAATTTGTTGAGTTTCAAAAGATATATATCTTCAGGATATGATACTCAGTCTGCCAACTGAAATGGCAAGAAAGTATATATATATAATTTCCGAGAGATCAGGCAAAAATCTAATCTTGGAAAAGTTCCCAGAACTTCCTTCTGGATTACATCACACTTATATTGATGTAATAGAATCACATTTTGTTTATTCAAGAGAAATCCAGAAGATGTTATACTATGGCATGACCGTCTTGGCCATCCAGGCACTACAATGATGCGTAAAATCATTGAGAGTTCACATGGTCACTCAGTAAAAGCCCAAGATATACATCAGAGTAATAAAATGCCATGTACTGCATGTGCCCTTGGGAAATTGATCATAAGACCATCACCAACAAAAGTTGATAAAGAATCACCAAGATTCCTAGAACGAATACAAGGTGATATTTGTGGACCAATACATCCACCATGTGGACCATTTTATTATTTTATGGTACTAATCGACGCATCCAGTAGATGGTCACTTGTTTGCTTGTTATCATCTCGAAATATGGCATTCGCGAGATTTCTAACTCAGATAATCAAATTAAGAGCTCAGTTCTCTGATTATCCAATTAAAAGAGTTAGATTAGATAACGCTGGAGAATTCACATCCCAAGCATTTAATGATTATTGTATGGTATCAGGGATTGAAGTAGAACATTCAGTTGCTCATGTTCATACGCAAAACGGATTGGCAGAATCCTTAATTAAACGACTGCAACTGATTGCAAGGCCATTGATTATGAGATCCAAACTCCCAAATTCTGTATGGGGTCATGCAATTTTGCATGCAGAAGCACTCATTCGGATAAGACCAAGTGCATATCATAGATATTCCCCGTTACAATTAGTATCTGGTAGAGAACCAAATATCTCTCATCTAAAAGTATTCGGTTGTGCGGTTTATGTTCCAGTGGCACCACCACAACGTACAAAGATGGGACCTCAAAGACGGTTGGGAATATATATTGGTTATGATTCTCCATCGATAATAAGATATCTAGAGCCACAAACTGGTGATGTTTTTACGGCACGATTTGCTGATTGCCATTTCAATGAAAAAGAATTCCCAAATCTAGGGGGAGATAACAATAAAGTAGGAAAAGAAATCAAATGGAATGTGCCATCCTTATTACACCTTGATCCTCCTACGAAACAGTCAGAACTAGAAGTTCGACGTATCATGCATTTACAAAACATCGCAAATCAATTACCTGATGCATTTGCTGATACCAAAATGGTAACAAAATCATATATACCCGCCGCAAATGCTCCTGCTCGCATTGAGATTCCAGAGAAAGGCAAAATGGCAGTTGATACACGTGAATCAGGAACACGTTTGAAACGCGGCAGACCTTTTGGCTCAAAGGATAAAAATCCTAGAAAACGAAAGGAAGTTGAAAGGCATGATACCTCCAGAATAATAGAAAATGTTCTTGAGAGAGAAGATAATGAATCTAACGACAATACAAAGCATCATGAATCTGAAGAAAATCATGAGATTTCTATTAATTACATCCATAATAGAAAAATATGGGAACAGAAAGAGATGGATGATATAGATGATGTTTTCTCATACCTTTTAGCAAAGGAAATAGATGAAGAAAACGAAGATCCATAACCAACATCTGTTTATGAATGTCAAAAGAGACATGACTGGATAAAATGGAAAGATGCAATCCAAGTCGAACTAGATTCACTTAACAAAAGAAATGTATTCGGACCCATTGTAATCACACCCAAAGATGTGAAACCTGTTGGATATAAATGGGTATTTGTTCGGAAACGAAATGAGAAAAACGAGATTACAAGATACAAAGCTCGCCTGGTAGCTCAAGGTTTTTCTCAAAGACCTGGAATTGATTATGAGGAAACATATTCTCCTGTTATGGACGCAATCACATTTAGATTCCTGATGAGCCTAGCGGCTAATGAAAATTTAGAAATGCGTCTTATGGATGTCGTTACGGCATATTTATATGGATCATTAGATACTGATATCTATATGAGAATCCCAGATGGATTTAAGATGCCGGAAGTGTTAAGTTCCAAACCTAAAGGGTTATGTGCAATAAAATTGCAAAGATCATTATATGGGTTAAAACAATCTGGACGTATGTGGTATAATCGTCTCAGTGAGCATTTAACAAAAGAAGGATATGTGAATGATCCTCTATGCCCATGCGTTTTCATCAAGAAAACAACATCCGGATTTGTGATAATCGCGGTGTATGTTGATGATCTTAACATTATAGGAACTCAAGAAGAAATACAAAAGACATCAAATTATTTAAAAGGAGAATTTGAGATGAAAGATCTCGGGCAGACAAAATTTTGTCTTGGTTTACAAATTGAGCATTCTCAAAAGGGTATATTTGTACATCAGTCTACATATACAAAAAGAGTGCTAAAACGTTTTAACATGGATAAAGCAACTCCGCTTAGCGCTCCGATGGTTGTTAGATCACTTAATATTGAAACTGATCCGTTTCGACCATCTGAAGAGAATGAAGAAATACTTGGTCCTGAAGTTCCATACTTAAGTGCAATTGGAGCTCTTATGTATCTTGCAAATTGTACTCGACCTGATATATCATTTGCTGTCAATCTCTTGGCAAGATTCAGCTCATCCCCTACACGAAGACATTGGAATGGAATTAAACATGTCTTTCGTTATCTCCAAGGAACCATTGATTTAGGTTTATTTTATTCTAAAGAGTCAAAAGGTCAAATGATTGGTTTTGCAGATGCAGGATATCTTTCAGATCCACACAAAGCTCGATCGCAAACAGGATACATTTTCACGATCGGAGGCACTGCTATATCTTGGCGTTCTCAGAAACAAACGCTAGTGGCTACCTCTTCAAATCATGCTGAGATCATCGCACTTCATGAAGCTAGTAGGGAATGTGTATGGCTAAGATCAATAAGCCAACACATATGTTCAAGCAGTGGGATTGACAAAAATATGGAGCCAGCTGTTATATATGAAGATAACGCAGCATGCGTTGCTCAAACGAAAGAAGGATATATCAAAAGCGGTAGAACCAAACACATACCTCCGAAGTTCTTCTCATACACTCAAGAACTGGAGAAGAATAAAGAGATTGAAGTCAGATATGTTCGATCATGCGACAATGCAGCTGACCTCTTCACAAAATCACTTCCAACCTCGGTTTTCAGGAAACATGTCCGTAACATTGGAATGCGTCATCAGAAGGATTTATGACTGTCCATTCGAGGGGGAGCTTGCGTGGTTGTACTCTTTTTACCTTACTATGGTTTTTCCTACAGGGTTTTCCGAGAAAGGTTTTTAACGAGGCAACCAAGACATTAAACAAGATATATTAGCGACATCGGTCCCCAAGGGGGAGTGTTGTAAAAGTAAACGCAGCAAAAAGCACAGGAAGGAGGCGCCGCACTTCGCACAGAAGAGGCGCAGAAGTTTTTGAAATTATTAATAATGTGGGGCCCGATGTCACTATTTGCATAGTATATTTCTGTCTATATAAACGAACGATTTCGTTCATTTGTAAGACACACCATCTTTCTTCTTCTCTCTTGTACGAGTATTATCTCTCTTCTACGGGTATAAAATTTTGCCCTTATTCAAATTCCGAGATACTATAAATTTGTAAGTTATTTCATAACAGCGAGCACATGTTTTTCTTCTTTTTTGGGTGGTGTAAACCCAAACGTTTGTCTACAGTATCTATGCTATATTTTACGTCCTATTAGCATAAGTAGATCAGGATATTGATCTGATCTGGCGATGAAGAGAACTAAAAATTAGTTACCGGAAAATACTTCTGCAATGCAGCACTCGTCAGAAATTTACCTGAGAAAACGCGCACATACGACCTCGATTATGCTATAGCTCGAAAATGGTGAGTTTGTTGCAATATTCTTTGACCCTTAGGTCTATAATTTATAAGCAACCCATACAAATTATTTGGCCCACTATACACTTAGAATTGACATTTTATACATTAAATTTGATTCCGTTCGCTATTTATTTTGATTCGAAAAATTAGATATCCATAAATATTTAAAATAAAATAAATACTAAAAGTTAATATTCGTTCAAACAAAATAAATTACAAATATTAAAATAATTAAAGACCAATATCTGCTACGCTTTATTTATTATGCAAATAGATATATATACCGTTACATATATAGTTTTAAATATAATCTCATATGTTTATTATATTAAAATATAATTTATTAATTTAATTTTTAAACTACATAAAAATATTAAATTAAAAATATAAAATCTTCATAAAAACCTACAGTTTTTTTTAAAGATTGATTTATAAAACCTTTTTTAATTTTAAACATTTATGAAAAATATAGTTTCATTAACTTTACTTTTATTTTATCTTGTGTAAAAAAATATTCAAAATAAAATATTTATATAATTCCATTTCTAGATTTATTTATATCGAACAAAATGAAGAAAATATCTGTAAATATTCGTAAATAGTTATTAATTTTTTAAATATCAAAAAATTAAATATCTGTATTTTTTGAATCAAATTTTTTTTAAAAAAACAGATATTAGTAAATTATAAAACAAATTTTAAATACTGAAAATTAAAATAATACTGAATCAGTATTACAATACCGACAACATCATCTCACCTTCACTGTGTAGATAGAGTAGCAAGATAATTTAATAATAAAGGTAAGTCAATTATTTTTTTTCTTTTTTGTGGACGTCGGAAAGCCATTCCCGAGTGTATAACGTTTAGCGGATAATATATTCTGCATTGTTTTTTTTTCTGGGGGATGGGAGGGGAGGGTGATGCTATAATAATAATCTGATGAGACAAATAGGTACAAAAGTGGACATCAGAGCATTTTTATTGGGGTCCCTTAGCCAAGGGATCCTTAACAAAATAATTATTAAAAATTTACGGGTTCCACAAATTTTTAAGGGACTGTCCCTTAAGTCCTTTAATTAAGGGACGTTCTTTGCACTGTTTCGCGAGTCCCACTAACACGTGGCAATCTGCGATTAGTTATTTTTTTTTTTTTTAAATCAGCAAAAAAAAAAATAGGCTCCACTTGATTTTTAAGAGACTCTAGAGTCTCTTGGGATAACCATGCTCTCCTTATGTTTTATGGTGGGCTTGGGGGTTTGGGGTGTAAAGCTGGAAATAGTCTTAATATAAATGAATTGACCATATAATAATCTGACATTTCGATGGGACAGATAGGTACAAAAAAGACCTCATTATTTTTTATTGTGCCTGAGCGTGCATCACAAACAGCTTATCCCTTGACTCTGTCCAAGTATGAGTATCCTTGACAACTATGTAAGCCAAATTATACAATTAGTTATATATTACAACAAATAGTAGTATGAGTATCCCTGACAGCTATGTAAGCCAAATTATACAATTAGTTATATATTACAACAAATAGTACATGATGCAGCAACATCTACCACATTAGCGTCAATCTAATCTTGTCATTAAAGAAGATTTTATTTTTTATGTGTTTTTGGTTATATTTTTTTTTCTCATGAGTTTTAATAATTCATTTTTATTATGATTTAAATTTTAATGACGGTCTAAAGAGTTCTATATAAGGAACTCTCATAACACTTTTGTAGACACTTTTGATTTATAAAACAAATCTATTGCTTATTTCTTTGAAAGATTTGATTCAATTCATCTAACAAGAAATTGGTCTCAAGAAACTATCAAAAGAAATTTTTGATTGATCCAAGAACAGGTCTCAACGAACCTTCAAGTTCTCGATCGACCGTTCAGCCTAAATCGTACGTTGCGCCAGGTTGGTATCAGAGCTTTGCTAAGCTCCAAATCCAGCTAGCCTTCTACGATGGTTCGTAAAACACGTTCTTAACAACCAGTTGATGACGATATTCCAGCTACTCAACAATCCATCCACAATCTTCAACAACAAATCACATACCTCACCGCTGCGGTTGCTGCACTCACAACGCAACGACCAAACTCTAGACATCGCCGAGCGGACCAGCACACCAACTCCGACGACTCCGATGACTCCAACCCCTTCGCTCCACTCTGCCATAACTGCCAACGTCCCAACAACTCCGATTCAGACTCGGACAAAGAAAACACCAATTTAGCTTGGAAATCAAGTTTCAAACTCGACTTCCCTGAGTTTCATGGTACTACAGTGGCCGAAGAACTCTTGGATTGGTTTGTAATCGTGGAAAAAACCCCTTGAATTCAAGAAAATACCAGACGTTCAATGTGTCCCTCTTATAGCAATTTGATTTCGCGATCGAGCAGCAGCTTGGTGGTCGAAAGTGAAGACAACTCGATCTAGGTTGAGTAAAACAAAGATCATCTCATGAGATAAACTTAAAAGAGAGATGCACAAGAATCTTTTTCCCTATAACTATGATCAGTTGATGTTCTAGAGATTTCAAAACTTACGACAAGGAACCCGTACCGTTGATGAATTTGCAACGAAATTTTTAAAGATGATCAATCAGGTAGAAGTACGTGACACAGAGGAACAACTCACTATACATTTCATAGGTTGCCTACGTCGACAAATTCAATTTACCTTGATTTTTTTTTACCTCAGTTTATCTCTGAAGCTCACCAACAAGCCATGATAGTGGAGGCTCAAAGCCGAAACGGGTTTCAATAATGGGGTACAACCCGGCCACCTTGACAAACTACTCCTCAAACCCCCTCGCCCGACACGCCTACGACCAAATCTGAGACAACAATCGTCCTTGTTAATCCCAATCAGCAACTTCGACCTGGAGGCTTCAAGTGTTTCTCATGTGGAGAGACTGGCCATTGACAGTCCGCGTGCCCTTCGCGAACCAAGCGCGGGTTACTTATGGACGAGGTCCAGCAAGATCATGAGCCCATGGACGATGACAAACCACACGACGAGGAAGAAGAACTCTACCCGGATTCGGGTCATCTCGCGGTGGTGTGCATGTCGTTCTTCACACCAAAGGCCCACGAGGTAGTTCCCCCAACGCAACAAACTCTTTCAGTCAAGATGTACAAACAGACGTGTTTGCTCCTTTGTAATCGACTCTGGAAGTTGTGAAAACGTTATAGCAGCAGAGGCGGTCACCAAACTCAAGTTGCAAGATGAACCTCACCCTTCACCCTACCAATTTTCATGGTTACAACAAAACATGAGCTCGTCGTCTAGTTTCTTTCTTTCTCCGTTGACCCATCATACAAGGATCAAGTCTACTACGACATTGCCCCCCATGGATGCATGCCACTTACTCCTCGGCCTGCCTTGGGAATCTGATTGCCGCATTACGCATAACGGCTACCTCAACACCTAAAGCTTCACTCTCGCCAACCGCAAGTACATCTTCAAGCAATCATCCCCGGACATCACCAAATACGCCACCAACACTACCACAACACCCGTACTATACTCCAAACCTAAGGTTCTGCAACACCCGCCGAAAATCTCACCTTCCTTTGCGTCCATCATCTCCAAGTTCTCGGATGTCTTTAAACATTTATAAAATATATAGTTTCATTAACTTCACTTTTATTTTATCTTGTGTAAAAGATATTTAAAATAAAATATTTATATAATTTATTTCTAGATTTATTTATATCGAACAAAATAAAAAAATATCTGTAAATATTCGTAAATAGTTACTAAATTTTTAGATATCTAAAAAATTAAAGATCCGTATTTTACGAATCAAAAAATCAAAAAAATCAGATATTAGTAATATATAAAACAACTTTTTAAATACTGAAAATTAAACTAATACTAGATTAGTATTACAATACCTACATCATCATCTCACCTTCACTACGTAGATAAAGTAGTACGATAATTTAATAAAAAAAGGTAAGTCAATTATTCTTTTTCTTTTTTGTGGACGTCGGGAAGCCATTCCCGAGTGTATAACGTTTAGCGGATAATATACTCTGTTTTTTTTTTATTGGGGTGAAGATAAAATAATAATCTGATGCGACAAATAGGTACAAAAATGAACGTCATTATCTTTTATCGTGGGGTGAAGCTTAGAAATAGCTATAATAAGGAAATAAATTAAATGAATTGACCATATAATAATCTGACATTTCGATGGGACAGATAGGTCCAAAAATGGACATAATTATTTTTCATCGTGCGTGAGCGTGCATCACAAACAGCTTATCCCTTGATCCTGTCCAAGTATGCGTATCCTTGACAGCTATGTAAGCTAAATTATACAATCAATTCTATATTTCAACAAATAGTACATGATGCAGGAGCATCTGCCACATTGGCACCAACCTAATTTTATCATTAAAGAAGATTTTCTTTTCATGTGTTTTTGTTATATTTTTTTATGAGTTTTGATAATTAATTTTCTTATTATGATTTAAATTTTAATGACGGTCTAAAGATTTCTATATAAAAAACTCTTATAACACTTTTGTAGACATTTTTAAGTTATAAAACAAAGCTAATGCTTATTTCTTTGAAAGATTTGATTCAATTCATTCAACAAGAAGTTGATCTCAAGAAATTATCGAAAGAATTTTTGATTGATCCAAGAACATGTTTTAACGAACCTTCAAATTTTCGATCGACCGTTCACCCTAAATCGTACGTTAGGCCAGGTTGGTATCAGAGCTTTACTACGCTTCGAATCCAGCTAACCTTCTACGATGGTTCGCAAAATACGTTCTCAACAACCAGTTGATGACGATATTTCAGCTACTCAACAATCTATCCACAATATTCAACAACAAATCGCATACCTCACCGCTACGGTTTCTACACTCACAACGCAATGACCAAACTCTAGACATCGCCGAGCCGACGAGCACACCAACTCCGATGACTCCAACCCCTTCGCTCCACTCCGCCATAACCGCCAACGTCCCAACAACTCTGATTCAGACTCGAACAAAGAAAACACCAATTTAGTTTGGAAATCAAGTTTCAAACTCGACTTCCCTGAATTTCATGGTACTACAGTGGTCGAAGAACTCTTGGATTTGTTTGTAACCGTGGAAGAAACCCTTGAATTCAAGAAAATACCAAATGATTAATGTGTCCCGCTTATAGCAATTTGATTTCACGATCGAGCAGCATCTTGGTGGTCGCAAGTCAAGACAACTTGATCTAGGTTGGGTAAAACAAAGATCATCTCATTGGCTAAACTTAAAAGAGAGATGCACCAGATTTTTTTTACCCTATAACTATGATCAGTTGATGTTCTAGAGATTTCAAAACTTACGACAAGGAACCCGCACCGTCGATGAATATGCAACGGAATTTTTAAATATGATCAATCATGTAGAAGTACGTGACACGGAGAAACAACTCACCATGAGTTTCATATGTTGTATACGTCAACAAATTCAATTTACCTTGAATTTTTTTTTGACCTCAGTCTATCTTTGAAGCTCACCAACAAGCCATGATAGTGGAGCCTCAAAGCCGAAACGAGTTTCAATAATGGGGTACAACCCGACCACCCCGACAAACTACTCCTCAAACCCCCTCGCCCGACACGCCTACGACCAAATCTGAGACAGCAATCGTCCTTGTTAATCCCAATCAGCAACCTCGACCTGGAGGCTTCAAGTGTTTCTCATGTGGAGAGACTGGCCATTGAAAGTCCGCGTGCCCTTCGCGAACCAAGCGCGGGTTACTTATGGACGAGGTCCAGCAAGATCATGAGCCCATGGACGATGACAAACCACACGACGAGGAAGAAGAACTCTACCCGGATTCTGGTCATCTCGCTGTGGTGTGCAGGTTGTTCTTCACACCAAAGGCCAACGAGCAGTTCCCCCAACTTAACAAACTCTTTCAGTCAAGATGTACAATTAACAGACGTGTTTGCTCCTTTGTAATCGACTTTGGAAGTTTTGAAAACGTTATAGCAGTTGAGACGGTCACCAAACTCAAATTGGAAGATGAACCTCACCCTTCACCCTACAAACTTTCATGGCTACAACAAAACCATGAGCTCGTCGTCACACAGCGAGCGTTAGTTTCTTTCTCCGTCGGCCCATCATACAAGGATCAAGTCTATTACGACATTGCCCCCAAGGATGCATGCCACTTACTCCTCGGTCGGCCTTGGGAATTTGATCGCCGCATTACCCATAACGGCTACCTCAACATCTATAATTTCATTCTCGCCAACCACAAGTACATCCTCAAGCCATCATCCCCAGAAATCCCACCTGCCTTTGCGTCCATCATCTCCAAGTTCTCAGATGTCTTTCCCGACGATCTTCCGGATGGAATTCCTCCTCTACGAGATATCCAACATCGTATTGACTTTCTTCCATATGCCGCCCTCCCAAACCGTTCCCATTACCGCATGAGCCCAAGTGAGCATGAAGAATTATGCCGTCAAGTAGAAGAACTTTTTTTCAAAGGTTTCCTCTGCGAAAGCCTATATCCGTGTGCGGTTCCAGCGCTGCTCATTCCTAAAAAGATGATTCATGGAGAATGTGTGTGGATAGTTGAGCTATAAACAAAATAACAGTTCATTATCGTTTCCCTATTCCCCGTCTGGATGACTTGCTAGATCAGATTGGTACTGCCTCTATATTCTCCAAACTTGATCTAAAAATTGGGTATCATCAGATTCAAATCAATCCGGGTGACGAGTGGAAAACAATTTTCAAAACACGGGAAGGTATTTTTGAATGGATGGTGATGCCTTTTGGTTTGTCCGATGCCCTAAGCACGTTCATGCGCTTTATGAACCGGGATTTGCGACCATTCATAGGCAAGTTTGTCGTGGTTTATTTTGATGACATCTTGATCTTCAATTCGTCTCTCACCGACCACATTCAACACCTTGAAGAAGTATTATATGTTCTCCGCCATGACAAATTCTTCGCTACACTTAAAAAATGGGATTTTGGATCCTCCGCCGTTCACTTTCTTGGCTATATAGTCTCTTCACAAGGACTTGCGGTTGATCCAAGAAAAATCTCGGCGATTCAGTCATGGCCAAGTCCCAAGACAATCACTGAAGTACGAAGCTTCCATGGTTTGGCCTCGTTCTATAGACGGTTTGTCTCACAATTCAGCAGTCTCAAGGCACCTATCACTGATTGCATTCGTGATGGCCACTTTGTTTGGACACTTGAGGCAGATCAAGCATTCGCGGTTATTAAAACTAAGCTTTGTTCAGCTGCGGTCCTCGCCCTTCCAGACTTCACACTGGTTTTTGAGTTGCATTCTAATGCGTCCAAGACATGGATTGGTGCGGTTCTAAGCCAGAAAGGCCGTCCAATAGCCTTCTACAGTGAAAAACTGGCGAGTGCATGTTCACGTTATATCACTTATGATATTGAATTCTATGCAATCGTCCAAGCCATTAAGCATTGGAGGCATTACTTGTTTCATAAGGATTTTGTTCTTTACACCGACCATGATGCGCTCAAACATCTCAGTAGCCAGGGTAAGGTCTCCTCTCGTCATGCTTCTTGGATTGCTTACCTTCAACAGTTCACCTTTGTCATCAAGCATACGTCTGACGCATCTAATAGGGTTGCTGACGTGTTAAGTCGTCGACATTCTCTTCTAATAACCTTGCATATGTATGGGCCTAGTTTTGGTAACTTGGCCGACCTCTATCATGACGACCCATTCTTTGGCAAGATCTACCAAGCCGTTCTCGTCGGTTTCGCTTCTTCGGACTACCATCCATGACGACTTCCTCTTCCGTGGTAATCAGTTGTGTATTCCAGAATCCAGCTTGCGCATGCACCTCCTCTCCGAACTACACCGCGAAGGTCATGTGAGCGATCGTACCTTGCATCTAGTCTCCACTTCTTATTTCTGGCTGTCAAAAACGTCGGGATGTCGAAAGGTTTGTGGAATGTTGTGTCGTCTGTCAACAATCAAAAGGTTGCGCCTCTAACGCCGACCTCTATATGCCTTTGCCAATTCCTACAAAGCATTCGATGGATATCAGTATGGATTTCATGGTCAGCCTTCCGCGGACTCAATAATGTTTTGATTCCATCTTCTTGGTGGTTGATATATTTTCAAAAATGGTTATTTTTGTTCCATGCAAGAAGACGACCGATGCTATGCAGGTGGCTTCACTTCTTTCGGGAAATATACAAGCTTCATGGACTGACTTTATCTATTGTCTCTAATCGTGATTCTCGGTTTCTGGTTCATTTTTGGCGTTCCTTGTGGAAACTTTTGGGAACTACACTTTAAATGAGTTCTGATTACCATCCCCAAACCGATGGGCAAACATAGGTCACCAACCGTTCTTTGGGTAATCTTGTCAGGTGTCTTGTAGGCCATGCCATTCATACATGGGACTTTAAACTCTCTAAGTCTGATTTCACTCATAATCATGCTACAAATAGGAGTACATGTTTCTGTCCTTTTCAAGTCATCTATGGTACCATCCCACGTGGTCCGGTCGACCTTACAACCCTTCGTGATCGCACTCGTTCTCATGGCGATGCCGCTTCATTTTTTGAGTCCCTTGCTCAGGTACACTCGACAACACACACACGATTGGAAGCAGCCGCTTCAAAATATAAACAGGCCGCTGACAAGCATCGCTGTTGACTGGTTTTGACATTGGTGATCTTGTACGGGTCTATCTTAATCGTGATAGGCTGCCCGCTCGTACCTACAACAAACTCAAGTCAAAGAAGATTGGTCCGGTTGAAGTTTTGGAACAAATCAACGACAATGCCGCCTTTCCGATGATATCAGCACATCAGATGTGTTTAATGTCAAATACCTTTCTCGTTATGTTGACGGGGCTGACGGTTCTGATTCGAGATCGAATCCTTCTCACCCGGGGAGTCCTGATGCAGCAGCATCTACCACATTGGCGCCAACCTAATCTTGCCATTTAGGAAGATTTCCTTTTTCTTATGTGTTTTTGTTATATTTTTTTTCTTATGTGTTTTGATAATTCTTTTTCTTATTAGGACTTAGATTTTATGACGGTCTAAAGATTCATATATAAGGAACTCTCTTAGCACTTTTTAGACACTTTTGATTTATAAAACACAGCTATTGCTTATTTCCTTGAAAGATTTGATTCAATTCATCTAACAAGAAGTTGGTCTCAAGAAGCTATCGAAAGAAACTCTTGATCGATCCAAGAACATGTCTCAACAAACCCTCAAGTTCTCGATCGGCCGTTCACCCTAAATCGTATGCGGCGCCAGTACAATACACACCGTATGAATAAATTAAAGTTATGAGCACATGTTTCTTTTTTTTCTTTGAGTGATGTAAACCCAAAGCTTTGTCTATAGACTCTATATTATATTTTACGTCCTACTAGCATAAGTAAATCAGGATATTGATCTGATCTCGCGATGAAAACAAATCAAAACGAGTTACTGGAGAGTACCTCTATAATTGAGCATTCGCGGAGACTTATCAAAGAAAACGATTGTACTTTTTTTTACCCTGACTCTGCTACAGTTCGGGGATAGTGAGTTTATTACAAAACTCCTTAACTGTTACCTTACAATTAATAAGCAGTCCATACAGATCACTTGGTCCACTAACTTTAATCCTCTTTATATTCATATCACACTGGTCCACTAACTTTAATCATCTTTATATGCATATCACACGCTATCCCAATAGAGAACAAGCCCAAAAGTCTTCGAATTTATACACAAAAACTCACAATTCTCCACTTTGTATAAACGCTGACTGTTCTCTTTTGGACAGCACTCCTGAAACCCTAGCGAAGCTCCACCGAAATGTCTTCAGCTCTCTATCTCTCTCTCTCTCTCTCTCTCTCTCTCTCTCTCTCTCTCTAAGAGCTCTGCCTTCTCTGTAATTTTCTGCCTACAATTAATAAGCAGTCGATACAAATCACTTGGTCCACTAAAATTTAATCTTTTTTATATGCATATCACACGCTATCCCAATAGAGAACAAGCCCAAAAGTCTTCAAATTTATACATAATAACTCACAATTCTCCACTTTGTATAAAATGCTGACTTTTCTCTTTTGGACAGCACTCCTAAAACCCTATCGAAGCTCCGCCGAAATGTCTTCAGCTCTCTATTTCTCTCTCTCTAAGATCTCTGCCTTCTCTGTAACTTTCTGGTCACCTCAACCAACAAAAATCACCGGAAACCACTCCACCTTGAAGATAACTTTATCCGTTCTCTGTTTCAACCCTCGAAACCTACAAAGTCGTACCGACGAAGCCTTTGTTTCCGACTCAGACAACCGTAAACTCTTCTTCTGACCTTTCTGCCTTTCAAGACGCCGAAGAAGACCTTCGATCTGATCAAATCTGCAACCAGAGCTCATGTAGACCTCTCAACCCGAAAACCTTTTCACAAACTAACTCAAATCTTTACATGCATGTCAACTTTCTTCTACTTCTCAAGTAGATCCGAAACTTTTCTATATTACTGACCAAAAATTTTCCTTTTTTTTTTCTTCCGAGATCTCCAAGATTCAAGATTCTGAACCAAAGAAGATCTTTATTCTTCAACCCACATCTAAAAGGTAAAGTCATCCTTTAATTTTCTTTAAAAAAACTTCTTTTGATCTCTGCATGTCTTGACTAACTCAATAGTTTGTCTTATTCTTTGGAAGATTAGAAAAAATCATCCTCTCAGAAAAAAACAGGCTTTTCCCATCCAACTCGCAACTAAGGTAAAACTTCTCATCATTTTATTTTCCGATTCGCTTTAGTAGATCAACTCGAAACCGCCTTGACTGACCCATTGTCTCTATTTTGCAGCGAAGGAATGAACCAGAGTTCCCCAAACAAAACCAACCTGAGCTTGCTTTACTTGCGAACCTTGACTGACACTAAAGCCTTCTCTAGTGTCTTTCCAGGTATGTTCTTCATTAAGATATTAGCTATATTTAGGCTAGTATGAATTTTCACCACTGATACACTTACATCTGCAGTCTCATCTCTGATAAAATTGTATTTAATGTGAATATGCTTTCTCCTTTCATGATAGCCTCCATTCTTTGCTAAGAATATAGTTGACTGTGTATCACAACTGATCCTGAATGAACCTTGCTTATAGCTTAGATCATCACACTACTTTAAGCCAGGCCTCTTTAGATGATTATGTTAGGGATATATACTCTGAGTCAGTAGTTGATAAATCAACAATTGGTTGGAGCTCCGTTCTCTAGCTGATAGTGTTGCCACCTACCTGAAATAGGTAGCATGTAACTGATCTCCTTCTGCCGAGATCAATTTCATAGTTCGCATTGCAGAACCCTTTTTACTTTGAACTATGTTCCCTTTGTAAACCATAGTCTAAAAGCACTAGTTCCCCTTATGTACCTCAGTTTCCACTTCACTGCCTTCCAGTGTTACCTTCTTGGATTTACGATAAACGTACTAACCACTCCAGCAACATGAGCTATAGCAGGACGTGTTCCCACCATTGCATACATCAAACTACCAACAGCACTGCCTTAAGGAACCTCAACCATAAAACTTGATTTTATCTTTGTTTCTTTTTCATCCAAACTTTGTAATTTGAACTGAGACCCCGTATAAGTGATCTTTGCAATCTGTCATGTTGAAGGTTGAGAGTACTTGTTCAAGGTATTTTCCCTGAGACAGCTTCAAAGTACCAACTCTTTTATCTCGGTTTATTCCTAGAATTCTCGTAGCAGCCCCAAGATCCTTCATCTCAAATTCACTACTCAGTCTAGCTTTCAAATCCCTGACCACTCCCATATCCTTGGATACCACCAGAATCTCATCAACATACAGCAGAATATAAACCCTTGAAGACATTTATGCTTCACGGAAGCACATTGATCATAAGAATCTGCTTGAACCCTTGTTCCTTCATGAATCCGTCAAACCTCTTATCCACTGCCTTGGCAATTGCTTAAGATCATATAGGGACTTCTTTAGCAAGTAAACCATATCCTTCTTACCTTTAGCTTTGAAATCCTCAGGTTGTTCCATATAGATCTCCTCATCTAGAGTTACATTTATGAAACCCGTCTTTACATCTAGTTTCTTTTGATTTAGATCTTATTTAACCACCAGTGATAGGATAAACTTGATCGAAACATATATCACAACCGTAGCAAACACTTCCTTATAGTAAATTCCTGCGATTTGTGAGAATCCATTAGAAACGAATTTGCCTTTAAACCTTCATTCTCAACCCCTGGAATGTTGGGGTCAAAATCGGTTACGATGGAATCAATGTCAGAAATTTACCAGGAAATACACTCTTTGTGAAAGAAGAGATAATATCTCGAAAAAGGGGAACGGGAAAATCAAAGTCAAGTTTCGGCTAAACCACGAAGGAATGATCTGCATGGTGAGCAATCAAGAAGAGTTTTTCATATACCTCGGGTCAACGTGTCCCCAAGCGTCAAGACAACAAAACGACTGAAGGAAT
>CAJHQP010007810.1:0-30196 GCA_905132765.1 Moricandia arvensis
TTCTGGAGATTTTAGAGATGCATAACTGCACAGAAGCGTCAAGTGTTTAGCCTAATGGACTGGGAGACCTTCTTCACGGTGAGATTGAGCTGATATTTTGAATAGAAGATATAAAGTTTAGTTTTGATTTCCAATGCCACCGTTTTCAGGTCCATCTGACGGTTATATCTAAAGTTATGCCCCATTTTTTCTGAAAGAGTGGTTGTCTGCCTGCAGCGAGAGGAAAGCTGCGAGAAGATGAATGAGTGTAGTATCGACGGCACAAAGCGCCTTACCATCAATCGACATAATCCCTGAAGACAAGGCCCGACTTTTTTTATGGCGGCGATTAGCCAGAAGCCATCACAAATTACCAAAATAACCCATGGACGACCTAAAACCACTATTTTGTTTTTAAGCCATTGGTTTGACGAGCTACGCTTGAGAAAACAGCTATAACAGCTTTATTTTCTATCTTGTTCTTATCGTTAGGAGAGTAGGTTAAGAAGCTAATTTAGAGTCTCCGGAAACACTTTTGGTTTCTTTATTTGAATTTCTATTCTATATCTACGATCGACGGCACAGCCTTACATCGATCACGGTAAATCCCTGAAAGACAGGCGTCGCTTGTTTTATGGCCGACTTAAGCCCAGAAGCCATCACAAATTACCAAAATACCCATGGACGACCTACAACCCTATTTATATGTTTTTTAAGCCATTGTTGACGACTACGCTTAGACACTAACAAGCTTTATTTTCTATTCATTGTTCTACGGTTTAGGAGAGGAGGGAAGAACTAATTAGAGTCGTCCTGGAACTCCTTTGGTTTTTATTTGATTTTATTCTATATCTATTATATTCATCTATATTTCTGTGGACAAAGATCATATCTGAATTAGATCCTCTTGTTAGGTTTAAGGTTTTTTTAATGGTATTAATGGATTAGCCAAACAATAGAATTGCTAGGGTGATTATTAGATCTATCAATAGATTGTGTTTATTGCTTGTGTTCTAGAGTAGCTAACTACAACCCTGATCATAGGATAGTTAGGCGCAAGCGAGAGCATGGTCTACTTACCAGAGTTAATCCTATTGAGCTAGGTTGCTATAAAAAACGAGAGTTGAGTTAGTTAATTTAGTGAACTCATCGAATTAGGCCATAAAGCTTGACTCAAGAGACCACCGATCGACGCAGGATCATTGCCATCGATCGACGGCCATTCCCGTGTCAACAAGCGAGAGCTGAGACATCGGACTTAGTCAATAGATTAGACTCGCCAGCGAGAGCTGGTCTATTTTACATTAGATATAGAGTTCTATGATTAATACCCTTTGCTTCTATCCTCTATAATCCACTTTCCTGAAACCATGGATCTAGCTATTTATTATTATTGTTTACTTACCAATCAATCATTAATCTGCTATAGTTTATTTACTGCTTATTAATCTATTTGCCTAGCTTAATTGTGACTGTATTGAGTTTATTACTGCTGTTACTGTGAATTATGGATTTAACGACAAAAGGCACTTAGAGACTACAACAGGCCTGAGGATTTCTTCGCAAAAAGGTCTGCGATGCGTTGTTCTACACCACAGAGGAATGTCTTTGATTTGAATCTTGCATATATCTCTCTTGTAGGTCAGCATCCTTTTCATGGTCTTCCTCATGAATGTCCCAGTAACCAACTTGAAGAATTCGATGATTTAGCGTCGACCATTAAGTGCAATGGATTCTCTGAAGATTACTACTTCTGCAAACTATTCCATACTCTCTTGCTGGAGAAGCAGCATGTTGATTCAAGAGGTTCACCAGGATCTCTCAATATCTAGAATGACATCACGAAAACCTTCCTCACCAACTTTCTCTATTATACTAAAGCAAATATGAAAATCGAGATGCAATCTATGTTGAGATATATGGTAGAGGAAGAAGGAGAAGATGGATATAGAGAGCTGAGTTGAGTAGAAGAAGCCAATATTAGTGATTCGTTTCTTCAGCATCGATAGACACTAAGATCTCAACGTCGATCGACCCTAAGACCTCATCATCGATCGACACTGCCCCAGTTATCGATTGACACCACTCGACATCCATGAAAGATTCGAGTTATATTCAGGACATTGCAGATTCGACACTAGAGAGCACCGATATATCAAGTTTTTATCATGCTCTAGATGTAGACAGAGAAATCACCATGGGAGATCTTTTGGAGGTAGAGAATAGAGAACAACTTGGGTATTTGGATTCGAGCAGGAAAGTCAATATGGAAGACTTCTTAGAGTTGGAGGGAAAGCTTGAAGATATGGATCAGGACTTGGAGATGAAGCTTGATGACGATCAGCACATTTCGGGAAAAGATCTAAAGACTTCACCAAAGGCTAACATCTATCGACACCCACCTAATGATATCGATCAACACCCACTGGATGCTATCGATCGACACCGCCCATAAGACATCGCTCGACACTCATTGTTGGACGAACAGCCAGGTTACTTGATTGAACAAGGACCGGTTGAGGAGAGAATGCACGTGTCTAAGAACTCACATCTTGCTGTCCCTAAACATCAGAGACCACCTGCTTTGCACATAAGAAGCTGATGGCTTTAACAAAAGAGCGAAGAGGATACATGATCCTGTGAAGATTGTGGTTCCATCCACTGTATTTGAAGTTGAATCTCCTATCCCACCATATAGAAGTGTGCATCCAGGTTCCTACAATGGGGTAATTGGTGATCATCAGCATGCAGCAGTTTCTCAACCCGGGTTGCGATATACAAAAAAAGTCGACAAAGGCCTAGCAGAAGAATATTGATCGACACCAGAACTGCAGTATCGAAAAACACAACCATTAGAGCATCGATAGACCACAACATTAGAGAGTCGATCGACACTCATCACAGGTCAGAGCAGAATAAGTTTGAAGTATCTCATAATATCTTCAATGGAGGCACCACGAGATCAGACAAATCTGGGGGGGGGGAAAAGAAGAAGAGGAATTGGAAGAAGAGGAAAAGGTCCAAGGGCGGTCCTTAATTATCATTGATTCCCTACTTCTCGGATGGTGTCAGGAAATACAAAGTGCACAGCAGATGCTTCTTTCAGCCATTTAAAAAGCTTTGAGCACTCCTTATTGCTGAGATGATAGACAAAGGAGAAGAGTCAATGGAGGCTTTCACAAAATGGGTGATGAAAATGAAGATATTGGACATTGGGAATTGTTTTGAAGCAAGTTCCCAATCTCACCCGGACCTGAATCAGAGTTTCAAAAACGTCAAGCTAAAGACCACAAACAAGCGCTGAGTGGGAGGAAACCCATGTTTAGTAAGTTTTAATTTGATTTTATTTTTCATTTATTATTAATTTTTGTATTTATTCATTTCAGGGTAAAAAAATATTCGAGGAAGATAGTCTGCATAGAGCATCGACGACACTTGATCACTGTCGACCGACGGAGTTACCTTACTATCGATCGATCTCCACTTCACTATGTTGATCGACGGTCACCATCAGAAAGTAGGTATATCGTTTTTTGTTGTTAAATTTGGTCCTTATGATTTATTTTCTTCACCAACCTCAGACTGTATAATACTGGTGATAGTGTTACGTCTGGGGGATGTTAACTGATATTGTGTTCTATTTTGAGTTTTATTTTCTAATATAAAAAAAAGAATAGAATAGAAACTTACATATGTACCATCAATCCACACTGAAGAATAAACATCGATCGACCATGGATCATGACCATTGGTCAACACCATCCATCTTCCATCGATCAACACTCTTTTAGAGAGTCTGGTATCGAGTTTCTCTCTTAAGCTATTTTCTTATGATTTTGTTTTTGTTAACCAATCCCGGAACGAATTATACTGGGGAGAGTGTAATTTATGTCTGAGGGAGGTTAGCTAGTGCTATTTAATTGTTTTTAAGTTTTATTTATTTATATATAAGTTTTTCAAAAAGTTTTCTTGAGTCTAGAAGATGACTATGATCAAGATTTATTATTGACTAACCATGCTATAAACACCATTCTTAGAAGGTTGTCTGCGGAGATAACTAGAGATACCAAAGTTGATCATCATGCCACTATATCACACTTGCTTAGAAATTTTGAAGGAACTGAAGCTGATTTCCAACACTAATCCTGACATTAATTGTTTGCTTTGGGATTTGGTATACACTAGATCAGATTCCTTCGGCAAGTCTGGAACGTAAAAGTCTGTGTGCTTCTGATTCCCCTCTCTCTCCCCTTCAGATTAAAAAAAAGGAGTCGAACAGGATTTGGTGGCTACAACCATTAAAGTTTGATTCATATGATATCAGCTCTATTTAGAGTCTATTATATGTCTTTGGAGTATATATTAGAGTATTTTCAGGTTCAGGTACGTTCTTGAGAACTATGGTTATTCTGGAGATTTTAGAGATGCATAACTGCACAGAAGCGTCAGATGTTTAGCTATGGATGGAGACCTTCTCACGGTGAGATTGAGCTGATATTTTGATAGAAGATATAAAGTTTAGTTTTGATTTCCAATGCCACCGTTTTCAGGTCCATCTGACGGTTATATCTAAAGTTATGCCCATTTTTCTGAAGAGTGGTCTGTCTGCCTCGCGAGAGGAAGCTGCCGAGAAGATGAATGAGTGTCGATCGACGGCACAGCCTTACCATCAATCGACAGTAATCCCTGAAGACAGGCCCGACTTTTTTATGGCCGACTTAAGCCCAAAAGCCATCACAAATTACCAAAATACCCATGGACGACCTAAAACCCTATTTATATGTTTTTAAGCCATTGTTGACGACTACGCTTGAGACACTAACCAAGCTTTATTTTCTATTCATTGTTCTACGGTTAGGAGAGTAGGTAAGAACTAATTTAGAGTCCTCCTGGAACACTTTGGTTCTTTATTTGATTTCTATTCTATATCTATTCTATTCATCTATGATTTCTATGAAAAATATCATGTCTCAATAGATCTCTTGTTAGGTTTAAGGTTTATTAATGCTATTAATGGATTAGCCAAACAATAGAATTGCTAGGGTGATTATTAGATCTATCAATAGAATTGTGTTTATTGCTTGTGTTCTAGAGTAGCTAACTAGAACCCTGATCATAGGATAGTTAGGCGCAAGCGAGAGCATGGTCTACTACCAGAGTTAATCCTATTGAGCTAGGTTGCTAGAAACAAACGAGAGTTGATTTAGTTAATTTATGAACTCATAGAATTAGGCCATAAAGCTTGACTCAAGAGACCATCGATCGACGCAGGATCATTGCCATCGATCGGCGGCCATTCCGTGTCAACAAGCGAGAGCTAAGACATCGGACATAGTCAATATATTAGACTCGCAGCGAGAGCTGGTCGTATTTTACATTAGATATCGAGTTCTATGATTAACAGCTTTATCTTCTATCCTCTATAATCCACTTTCCTGAAACCATGGATCTAGCTATTTATTATTATTGTTTACTTACCAATCAATCATTTATCTGCTATAGTTTATTTACTGCTTATTAATCTATTTGCCTAGCTTAATTGCGACTGTATTGAGTTTATTACTGCTATTACTGTGAATTATGGGGTTGAACGACAAAAGGCACTTAGAGACAACAACATGCCTTAGGTCTGCGATGCGTTGTTCTACACCACAGAGGAATGTCCTTGATTTGAATCTTGCATACATCTCTCTAGCAGGTCAGCATCCTTTTCATGGTCTTCCTCATGAATGTCCCAATAACCACCTTGAAGAATTCGATGATCTAGCGTCGACCATTAAGTGCAATGGATTCTCTGAAGATTACTACTTCTGCAAACTATTCCCATACTCTCTTGCTGGAGAAGCAGCATGTTGATTCAAGAGGTTCACCAGGATCTCTCAATATCTAGAATGACATCACGAACGCCTTCCTCACCAACTTTCTCTATTATACTGAAGCAAATATGAAAATCGAGATGCAATCTATGTTGAGATATATGGTAGAGGAAGAAGAAGAAGAAGATGGATATGGAGAGCTGAGTTGAGTAGAAGACGCCGATATTAGTGATTCGTTCTTTAGCATCGATCGACACTAAGATCTCAACGTCGATCGACCCTAAAGACCTCATCATCGATCGACACTGCCCCAGTTATCGATTGACACCACTCGACATCCATTAAAGATCGAGTTATCTTCAGGACATTGGAGATTCGACACTAGAGAGCACCGATATATCAAGTTTTTATCATGCTCTAGATGTAGACAGAGAAATCACCATGGGAGATCTTTTGGAGGTAGAGGATAGAGAACAACTTGGGTATTTGGATTCGAGCAGGAAAGTCAATATGGAAGATTTCTTAGAGTTGGAGGGAAAGCTTGAAGATATGGATCAGGACTTGGAGATGAAGCTTGATGACGATCAGCACATTTCGGGAAAAGATCTAGAGACTTCACCAAAGGCTAACATCTATCGACACCCACCTAATGATATCGATCGACACCGCCCATAAGACATCGCTCGACACTCATTGTTGGACGAACAGCCAGGTTACTTGATTGAACCAGGACCGGTTGAGGAGAGAATGCACGTGTCCAAGACCTCACATCTTGCTGTCCCTAAACATCAGAGACCACCTATCTGCACATAAGAAGCTGATGGCTTTAACAAAAAGATCGAAGAGGATACATGATCCTGTGAAGATTGTGGTTCCATGGCGCTGTATTTGAAGTTGAATCTCCTATCCCACCAGATAGAAGTGTGCATCTAGGTTCCTACGATGGGATATTTGGTGATCATCAGCATGCAACAGTTTCTCAACCCGGGTTGAGATTTACAAAAAAAGTCGACAAAGGCCCAGTAGAAGCAATATCGATCGACACCAGAACTGCAGTATCGAACAACACAACCATTGGAGCATCGATCGACCACAACATTAGAGAGTCGATCGACACTCATCACAGATCAGAGCAGAATAAGTTTGATGTATCTCATAATCTCTTCAATGGAGGCACCACGAGATCAGAAAAATCTGGGGGGAAAGAAGAAGAGGAATTGGAAGAAGAGGAAAATGACCAAGGGCGGTCCTCAGTTATCATTGATTCCCTACTTCTCAGATGGTGTCAGGAAATACAGAGTGCGCAGCAGATGCTTCTTTAAGCCATTTAAAAAGCTTCGAGCACTCCTTATTGCTGAGATGATAAACAAAGGAGAAGAGTCAATGGAGGCCTTCACAAAATGGGTGATGAAAATGAAGATATTGGACACTGGCAACTGTTTTGGAGCAAGTTCCCAATCTCACCCGGACTGAATCAGAGTTTCAAAAACGTCAAGCTAAAGACCAAAAACAAGCGCTGAGTGGGAGGCAACCACTGTTTAGTAAGTTTTAATTCGATTTTATTTTTCATTTGTTATCAATTTTTGTATTTATTCATTTCAGGGTAAGAAAAATATTTGAGGAAGATAGTCTGCATAGAGCATCGACCGACACTTGATCACTGTCGACCGACGGAGTAACCTTACTATCGATCGATCTCCACTTCACTATGTCGATCGACGGTCACCGTCAGCAAGTAGGTATATCGTTTTTTGTTGAAAAATTTGGTCCTTATCATTTATTTTCTTCACCAACCTCAGACTGTTAATACTGGTGATATTGTTACGTATGGGAGAGGTTTACTGATATTGTGTTCTATTTTGAGTTTTATTTTCTAAAAAAAAAGAATAGAATAGAAACTTACAGATGTACCATCAATCAACACTGAAGAATAAACATCGATCGACCATGGATCATGACCATCGGTCGACACCATCCATCTTCCATCGATCAACACTCTTTTACAGAGTCTGGTATCGAGTTTCTCTCTTAAGAAATTTTCTTATGATTTGGTTTTTCTTAACCAATCCGGGACGAATTATACTGGGGACAGTTTAATTTATGTCTGAGGGACGTTCGCTAGTGCTATTTAATTGTTTTTAAGTTTTATTTATTTATATATAAGTTTTTCAAAAAGTTTTCTTGAGTCTAGAAGAGGACTATGATCAAGATTTACTATTGACTAACCATGCTATAAACACCATTCTTAGAAGGTTGTCTGCAGAGATAACTAGAGATACCAAATTGATCATCATGCCACTATATCACACTTGCTTAGAAATTTTGAAGGAAATCGAAGCTGATTTCCAACACTAATCCTGACATTAATTGCTTGCTTTGGGATTTGGCATACACTAGATCAGATTCCTTCTGCAAGTCTGGAAGGTAAAAATCTATGTGCTTCTGATTCCCCTCTCTCTCCCCTTCAGATTAAAAAAAAGGAGTCGAACAGGATTTGGTGGCTACAACCATTAAAGTTTTATTCATATGATCCTAGAAAGAGATAAAGGTCAAAAAGAAGTAAACATGATCTGGTGGCAAAAACCACTAGGACTTGATTCATGGAAGCCTATCCAAATATCTCAGTCAATTAAAAAAAATAAAATGATACCCTCAAAACAAGGGAGAGATTGATTTAGAAGAAGTGTGAAGAGAGAGAGGAAAGGAATCAGAGAAGGCTACATGTGTGTTCAGATACTTGTAGAGGTAAGAGTCTATATATCCCTTCATTGATACTCCCAAGGTAAAGCTTGTACTTTTATTTTATGCAAAGAAATGAAATCAGTAGAGAGGCGAGTCAGACTAGTATTTGCTAAGTTGTTGGTAGAATGGATTTGGTTGCTATACTAGTATAGGGTGTATAAAGTTTCTTTGTGATTGACTTGATGGGATGTGGTTGAAACAAAGTAAGGTGACAGTTATACTTAGATATTATGTTAGTCTTCGCTTTCCAAAACCTCTTCCACAGGCTTGTTTGCTTGAGGACAAGCAAAAAGTTAAATCTGGGGAGTTGATAGGGCCTGCTATTTACCACTATTGTGCCATGATATCAGCTTTGTTTAGAGTCTATTATATGTCTTTGGAGTATATTTTAGAGTATTTTCAGATTCAGGTACGTTCTTGAGAACTATGGTTATTCTGGAGATTTTAGAGATGCATAACTGCACAGGAGCGTCAGATGTTTAGCTATGGATGGAGACCTTCTCACGGTGAGATTGATCTGATATTTTGATAGAAGATAGAAATTTTAGTTCGATTTCCAATGCCACCGTTTTGAGGTCCATCTGACGGTTATATATGAAATTATGCCCATTTTTCTGAAGAGTGGTCTGTCTGCCTCGCGAGAGGAAGCTGCCGAGAAGATGAATGAGTGTCGATCGACGGAACAGCCTTACCATCGATCGACGGTAATCCCTGAAGACAGGTCCTGACTTGTTTTATGGCCGACTTAAGCCCAGAAGCCATCACAAAATACCTAAAATACCCATGGACGACCTAAAACCCTATTTATAAGTTTTTTAAGCCATTGTTGACGACTACGCTTGAGACACTAACCAAGCTTTATTTTCTATTCATTGTTCTACAGTTAGGAGGGTAGGTAAGACTAATTTAGAGTCCTCCTGCAACTCCTTTGGTTCTTTATTTAATTTCTATTCTATATCTATTCTATTCATCTATGATTTCTGTGACAAAGATCATCTCTCAATAGATCTCTTGTTAGGTTTAAGGTTCATTAATGCTATTAATGGATTAGACAAACAATAGAATTGGTAGGGTGATTATTAGATCTATCAATAGAATTGTGTTTATGGCTTATGTTCTAGAGTAGTTAACTACAACCCTGATCATAGGATAGTTAGGCGCAAGCGAGAGCATAGTCTACTACCAGAGTTAATCCTATTGAGCTAGGTTGCTAGAAACAAACGAGAGTTGATTTAGTTAATTTAGTGAACTCATCAAATTAGGCCATAAAGCTTGACTCAAGAGACCATCGATCGACGCAGGATCATTGCCATCGATCGACGGCCATTGCGTGTCAACAAGCGAAAGCTGAGACATCGGACTTAGTCAATAGATTAGATTCACAGCGAGAGCTGGTCGTATTTACATTAGATATCGAGTTCTATGATTAATATTCTTAGCTTCCATCCTCTATAATCCATTTTCCTGAAAACCATGGATCTAGCTATTTATTATTATTGTTTACTTACCAATCAATTATTTATCTGCTATAGTTTATTTACTGCTTATTAATCTATTTGCCTAGCTTAATTGCGACTGTATTGAGTTTATTACTGATGTTACTGTGAATTATGGGATTGAACGACAAAAGGCACTTAGAGACTACAACAGGCCTGAGGATTTCTACGCAAAAAGGTCTGCAATGCGTTGTTCTACACCACAGAGGAATGTCTTTGATTTGAATCTTGCATATATCTCTCTTGTAGGTCAGCATCCTTTTCATGGTCTTCCTCATGAATGTCCGAGTAACCACTTTGAAGAATTCGATGATTTAGCGTCGACCATTAAGTGCAGTGGATTCTTTGAAGATTACTACTTCTGCAAACTATTCCCATACTCTCTTGCTGGAGAAGCAACATGTTGATTCAAGAGGTTCACCAGGATCTCTCAATATCTAGAATGACATCACGAACGCCTTCCTCACCAACTTTCTCTATTATACTGAAGCAAATATGAAAATCGAGATGCAATCTATGTTGAGATATATGGTAGAGGAAGAAGAAGAAGATGGATACGGAGAGCTGAGTTGAGTAGGAGAAGCCGATATTAGTGATTCGTTCTTCAGCATCGATCGACACTAAGATCTCAACATCAATAGACCCTAAGACCTCAGCATCGATCGACACTGCCCCAATTATCGATTGACACCACTCGACATCCATGAACGATCGATTTATCTTCAGGACATTGCAGATTCGACACTAGAGAGCACCGATATATCAAGTTTTTATCATGCTCTAGATGTAGACAGAGAAATCACCATGGGAGATCTTTTGGATGTAGAGGATAGAGAACAACTTGGGTATTTGGATTCGAGCAGGAAAGTCAATATGGAAGACTTCTTAGAGTTGGAGGGAAAGCTTGAAGATATGGATCAGGACTTGGAGATGAAGCTTGATGACGATCAGCAAATTTTGGGAAAAGATCTAAAGACTTCACCAAGGCTAACTTCTATCGACACCCACCTAATGATATCGATCGACAGCCACTGGATGCTATCGGTCGACACCGCCCATATGATATCGCTCGACACTCATTGTTGGACGAACAGCCAGGTTACTTGATTGAACCAGGAGCGGTTTGAGGAGAGAATGCACGTGTCCAAGACCTCACATCTTGCTGTCCCTAAACATCAGAGACCACCTATCTGACATAGAAGCTGATGGCTTTAACAAAAGAGTGAAGAGGATACATGATCCTGTGAAGATTGTGGTTCCATGCGCTGTTTTGTAGTTGAATCTCCTATCCCACCAGATAGAAGTGTGCATTTAGGTTCCTACAATGGGGTATTTGGTGATCATCAGCATGCAACAGTTTCTCAACCCGGGTTGAGATTTACAAAAAAAGTCGACAAAGGCCAGCAGAAGCAATATCGATCGACACCAGAACTGCAGTATCGAACAACACAACCATTGGAGCATCGATCGACCACAACATTAGATAGTCGATCGACACTCATCACAGATCAGAGCAGAATAAGTTTGATTTATCTCATAATCTCTCCAATGGAGGCACCACGAGATCAAACAAAACTAGGGGGAAAGAAGAAGAGGAATTAGAAGAAGAGGAAAAGGACCAAGGGCGGTCCTCAATTATCATTTGGTTCCCTACTTCTCAAATGGGGTCAGGAAATACAGAGTGCGCAGCAGATGCTTCTTTCAGCCATTTAAAAAGCTTCGAGCACTCCTTATTGCTGAGATGATAACAAAGGAGAAGAGTCAATGGACGCTTTCACAAAATGGGTGATGAAAATGAAGATATTGGACATTGGGAATTGTTTTGGAGCAAGTTCCCAATCTCACCCGAACCGAATCAGAGTTTCAAAAACGTCAAGCTAAAGACCAAAACAAGCGCTGAGTGGGAGACAACCCACTGTTTAGTAAGTTTTAATTCGATTTTATTTTTCATTTATTATTAATTTTTGTATTTATTCATTTCAGTGTAAAAAAAATATCTGAGGAAGATAGTCTGCATAGAGCATCGACCGACACTTGATCACTGTCGACCGACGGAGTAACCTTACTATCGATCGATCTCCACTTCACTATGTCGATCGACGGTCACCATCAGCAAGTAGGTATATAGTTTTTTGTTGTAAAATTTGGTCCTTATGATTTATTTTCTTCGCCAACCTCAGACTGTATAATACTGGTGATAGTGTTACGTTGGGGGGAGGTTTACTGATATTGTGTTCTATTTTGAGTTTTATTTTCGCTTAGATATTATGTTAGTCTACGATTTCCAAAACCTCTCCCAACAGGCTTGTTTGCTTGAGGACAAGCAAAAAGTTAAATATGGTGAGTTGATAGGGCCTGCTATTTACCACTATTGTGCCATGATATCAGCTCTATTTAGATTCTATTATATGTCTTTGGAGTATATTTTAGAGTATTTTCAGGTTCAGGTACGTTCTTGAGAACTATGGTTATTCTGGAGATTTTAGAGATGCATAACTGCACAAAAGCGTCAGATGTTTAGCTATGGATGGAGACCTTTTCACGTTGAGATTGAGCTGATATTTTGATAGAAGATAGAACTTTTAGTTCAATTTCCAATGCCACCGTTTTGAGGTCCATTTGACGGTTATATCTAAAGTTATTCCCATTTTTCTGAAGAGTGGTATGTCTGCCTCGGGAGAGGAAGCTGCCGAGAAGATGAATGAGTGTCGATCGACGGCACAGCCTTACCATCTATTGACGGTAATCCCTGAAGACAAGCCCGCTTGTTTTATGGCCGTCTTAAGCCCAGAAGCCATCACAAATTACCAAAATACCCATGGACGACCTAAAACCCTATTTATATGTTTTTATGCCTTTGTTGACGACTACGCTTGAGACACTAACCAAGCTTTATTTCTATTCATTGTTCTACGGTTAGGAGAGAAGGGGGGAACTACTCCAGAATCCTCCTGGAACTCCTTTGGTTCTTTATTTGATTTCTATTCTATATATATTATATTCATCTATGATTTTCGTGACAAAGATCATGTCTGTGTAGATCTCTTGTTAGGTTTAAGTTTTATTAATGGTATTAATGGATTAGCCAAACAATAGAATTGCTAGGGTGGTTATTAGATCTATCAATAGAATTGTGTTTATTGATTGTGTTATAGAGTAGCTAACTAGAACCCTGATCATAGGTTAGTTAGGCACAAGCGAGAGCATGGTCTACTATGAGAGTTAATCCTGTTGAGCTAGGTTACCGAACAATAATCTAAAGAACTTAGGTTATTCTCAGACTGGATACTTCTAGTGAAACATCAACAAACCTAATGATGGATTGTTCAATATTGATATTCCAGGTGATCTTCTTATCAAACAATTTGATGATCAGCTACCTACAATCTTGAAAGAGGTATATGGAGGATCATTTGGTGGTAGAACTAATCAATACTTTTACAAAAATATAGCCAATCTTTATCCTAAAAATGATGATGATCAAATAAATGATTACATGCTATCAAATTTGAGAGGTACTTATTAAAATTTATTTTCATATATATTTCCTATTTCTAAGTAGTAATATTGTAGCTCATATAACATTGAAACAACTGATGTGGATCCCAAAAATGTTCTAGATTATCCAGTATAATTTCTAAATTCTATCAAGATTTCAGGTTCATAAGCTTACACTAAAGGTTGGTGATGTTGTAATGTGTATGCGTAACCTTGATCCTTAGAATGGATTATGCAACGGAATCAGTCTTATGATATCTAACTTATCTCATCATGTTGCTGAGCCTGTTATCATGAGAGGAAATACAAAACATATCAGTATAAAAACATTGATACCAAGGATATATGTTACAACCATCTGATGGGAGGTTATCATTCTGAACACGTCATAGACAATTTCCTTTGACGTTAGCATTTGCAATAAAGATAATCAAAAGCTAGGGTCAGTCACTAGAAAATGTAGGTTTGTTTCTTCCAAGACCTATTTTTCACATAAGCAGTTATATGTTGCATTTTCTCGAGCAAAATTGATGTCTAGTTTGAAGCTATTCATCACCGATGAAAAATGCAATTTTCAGAAAAAGACTACAAATATTTTTTTACAAAGAAGTATTTCAAAACCTCGGTTAAAAAACATCTTTTCCAAAACATTGGTACTGTTTGTTTTGATTTTTTCCAAATATTTAGTAAATGTTTTATATAAACTAATATAGTATTAGTTCCCTAATCATAATATTAATTTTAAGTTCCTTAAAATGTTTACCAGAACAAACATTTGACTAAGATTACTATGTACAATTTGTCAATTACAACTGAATGATCGCTACATGTGAATCGTATAAATTTAGGTTCAAACTTTGATAATAAAATAAGGTATAAAAATATATATGATTTTAATACAATTAATATTTTTTACCTAATCATTTTATGTTTTTTGGTTTACTTATAAATATGTCTTTTCGTTAACCTAATCCAACACTGTAAATTGTTCGAAAATCCATATTCTCTCTCCTTTTTTGATTTCCAATGGAAACTGTGATTTTTTCTCAACCGGATAAGGTGAAAGTGTCAAGATCAAAAAAATTGGTCTGGGTACTCAGAGATCACACAGAAAACTTACTTTCATCTATTGGACGCCAAATGAAAGATAGGAGAATTATATAATTGCATTATAAGGTACTATTGATATCTTCTCAAATTACCCTAGAGAAACTTCCTCTCAAATAAGAGGTTCAATTGTAGTACTTAGGGATCGAATCCACAGAGAATGTGGGTACACAACAGACTATAGATATTGTGATTAAGCTACGCAGTAAATTAGTAAATAATAGTAAACAAGTAAGCAGTCGATTTGTAAACGATATAATAAAATAGCTAGACATAGGGCTTCATGTAACAGAGTTGTAATGTATAGATACTAAGGGTGTGTGATAGTCGTCCTAGAACTCGAATGCATAAGTAAGATATCCAGCTCTCGCTGTGTGTTTTATCATATGACTAAGTCTTTGTTCCAGCTGTCGCATGCGAACAAGGGTCGAGCGTCAGATCGATGCTACCTTAGACCAGAATTAACGTCCTAACCGATATGTTCACTAAGTTATTCTAGACCATATCTCGCATGCTCCTAATAACCTAGATCAATAAAATTAGTATCAGGAGTTGAACCTACTATCATAGTTGTCAATTATCCTAAGTTCAGGGTTCTAGTTATCTATTTTAGAACACAAACAATAAGTACAATTTTGATAAAGGATCCTAAAGAGATCACTCTAGTAGCTCTATATCTCATAAATTCAGATGGACCCTAAGAAAACCCTTAATCTAACAAAAAAACTACTCAGACATGATTAAGCAAAACATAATAATAATCTGAATAAAATGCATAGATTTATTGAGTAAGAGAATTGTAGTTCCAATACAAATCTCTGAAGGAGTCTTGATCTTCTCTCCAAACAAAGAACTAAAACCCTATAATAGTGGTGGAATAGTTTATGGGTGGTTTCTAGGTTGTTTGTTACCAAAAGAAAAATGGCAAACACACATAAATACTAGGTTTAAGTCAGCCAAGGGCAGTCTTGTAAATAGGTGGAACTTCTGGGCTTGAGTCAGGCTTGACTTTAAGTCGGCCACTCTATGCGCGTGGGTATCAGTCGGCACTAAAGGGTTGGTGTCTATCGATACTTCTTTATTTCGACTCTGACTTTTGACTTCTTCAACAGCAACGAGTTTCCTCATCATTAAGCTCGTGAATACTCCAAAATCTTTATATTGCTCCAAAACATACATGGACCTAACAACACTCTAAAATAGACTCTAAACACCAATAATAGACTACAAAAAGCACATCTACTATGGGTAAAAATTGGTAAAATCCATAGTATATCAACTCTCCTAGACTTATTATTTTGGTTGTCCTCAAGCAAAACATAGAGCAGTCCCGAAAGAGGTTTGAAATCACAGGGACTCACACAATTTTAAAGTTTACTATTATCACCTCTACAATGTTGCAGCCACATCGAATCCATACCAACTTTATAGGTACCTTATGTACTCTACCCTAGCTTAGCAACCAAAACGATCTAGCCACAACACCTTAGGTAATACTGTCTGACATACCCCTCCACTAACCTCTTTTCTTACAATAAAAAGGTGGAGGCTTTACTTTGGGAGTATCGATCAAAGGACACATAGACTCTTACTCAAGCAAGTTTTTGAATACACAAACAGTCTTCTCTGATCCCTTTCTTCCTCTTTCTCTATTGTCTTAATCTTTTTTCTTTATCTTTTTTTTCTCTTATTCAAATGAACAGTGATGCTGATGTTGTTTGTCTTGTACATCTTCATTTTTCTTTTGACAAAGTGTAGGCGAATAATTGGGTCATAGGAAATTTTCCTACCCCTTGCTTCCAACAATGTGTGATCATTTCTTTCTAAATTATAATGATGGGGCCAAAGGAAATTTACTACCAATCTGCATCTTTTAGGAAATCATCTCAATCTTTGCTTTAGAAGATGCCGAAGAGAGAGAGAGAAAGAGAGAGAGAGAGAAAGAGAGAGAGAGAGAGAGAGAGAGAGAGAGAGAAGAGAGAGAGAGAGAGAGAAAGAGAGAGAGAGAGAGAGAGAGAGAGAGAGAGAGAGAGAGAGAGAGAGAGAGAGAGAGAGAGAGAGAGAGAGAGAGAGAGAGAGAGAGAGAGAGAGAGAGAGAGAGAGAGAGAGAGAGAGAGAGAGAGAACTAGAAGCACAGACTTTTACCTTCTAGACTTGCAGGACGAACCAGATCCAATGATACCAAGCCCTTAGAAAAGCAAATTAAGTAGATTATGTTGGAGGGCAGCTATGGTTCCTTCAAACATCCTCAGCAAGTGTGGATATTATTTGCAGATGATTCACTTACCTATTTATTTCTAGTACACTCTGCAATTAGTAAATCTAAAAATGGTGTTAGAGAGTGGTTAGATAATAAGTAAAATTTGCAAACTATCATGATCCCCTTCTTGACTCTATAAAACTAAGATTCAAAATAAAACACAATATCAATAATACCTCTCCAATACTTAAACAACACTGTCCCCAGTGTTATACCATCCAAGATTGGTGGGAATTAAATCATAAGTACGAAATTTAAACAAGAAAAGTTGGTCAACCTGCTTGCTGGTATGAATGTCGACTGACACAATAAAGTGTTGGTCGATACTTGTGATGCGTCGTTGATCGATACTGATCAGGTGTCGGTCGATGCTTGGTGCAGTCATTCTCCTCAAATTTGTTTTTTATTTGACCTAAAATTAAATAAATACGAAAATCAGTAAAACAAAAATAAAAATTAATTTAGGACTTACTAAATGGGTTGCCTCCCATGAAGCACTTGTTTATAGTTTTAAGCTTGACGTTTTGGAGGTTTTTGGCTAGTAAGTCATGTTTTAATCCGATTATATTATGGAGGTAATGGAGCACTTGTTGGAAAACAAGTATCAACATCTTCTCTGCTCATCTCAAACCATGTGCATACAAAGCTTTTGATGGCTTCTTCTCCTTTAGTTATGTTCTCTTACTGTCTCTAAATGATCTCTTGTGAGTAATCCACTTTCAGCTGTAGCTCTTCCATACACTTACTTAACCATCCATGTTTTTGTTGAGAGGGTAGTAGATTGCATTAATCTTTATGTGTAACTCATCAAACATCTTCTGATAAGCTTTATAAATGTCAGTTATCATCTGCTTAACTTGATCTCTCCTATAAACCAAAGGTTCTATCCGACGTGGAAGTGTAAGGTGAGATTCAGGCAACTGGAAACATCCATCATACTTTGGTAAGCTCACATAGTAGCATCCCCAACTATTTTGACATTTCAAGTATTGCTTCCATGTCATCTGTTAGACATTGATGATCCTTCTATACATAGCATGTGCATTGCCCTCTTCATCTATGTAAACTCCATGCTCATATGGTGCTACTACACTGACTTTACATTTAGGTGGACTGGTGGCTTCAATCAAGAAATTCTCTCGATAATTTGGAGTCATAAGGGTGTCGATCAACGCTGGTGGCTGGGTTTCGATTGATGCCTCACCAACATCTTTGCGTTTTGCCCCAAAATCAAAGAAACAAACTGCCACAAATCCTGGATCATCTTCTATCTCAATATATGGAGCTTTCCCCTTGACAACTTGTACATGGTCATAGAAATCAGTCTCACTGATGAGTGAGAGATACAACATGTTTGACTTGATGTCGCAATAGATAATAATTCCAGTCTATCCGAAAATCCAGGACATTAAAATCTACTGGAACTAGGGATTGTTGATTTGTACCTGAAGGCTTCTGACATCCCCTCCTGAATTCACCTTGGAGCAATCCACAAACGTGGATGAATCACTAAAGGGTTCGATCTTCAGACTCAGCTGCTCAGAAATTACCATGGGCATAAAACTGACTTGAAGAACATGTATCGCAGAGCGCATTAGGGTAGTTGTGACCTCCAATCATGCAGGGAACCACAAAATTCCTAGGTTCACTTTTCTTCTTCAATGTAATTATCAGCTTCATATTCTATCTAATGAAACATACGCTCAATGTCCTCTTATGTCTCTTTGCTCTTTCTGAAGCATCCATAGTCTGTGGGCCAAATAAGCATCACTGAATGTCATGCCCACTGGGATCCTCAACATCCTCTTGGTGAATCTATCCAACCTCTTTCTCATTAGCCTCTCTTCCTTAGATTCTTAGAAACCTTGTTCTTCTTTCTCTTAGAAATATGTCCTTCTGTAGCACGCTCAATAATCATAGGCTTTAATGCATCTTTGGGTTGCTGATTGGTGTCCACTGCTGGCTGTTTTTGACGTTTGAGACGATTATCTTGAAGCATTTAATCGGTTTACATCAATACTTGGTAATTGGCACTCGTTAATTCACCGGTGGGGTTCGACGCGATGAAAACTATAGGGGTATCGATCGATGCTTACCATTTCAAAGATCCTAAGATTCAGTTTGGAGTGTCGATCTGTGCTCAGCGTTTTGTGTCGATTGACACCATTGCGAATTTCCAAAGGACATGGAGCTTTCGACTTGAAAGTCTCCTTCTTGGAGTATCTCATCCTTCACCACTTGCCAGAAATCATCATCTATGATGGTACTCACATGGTGCTTCTGTCCATCCTCTCCTTTTTCTTTAATCAGCGCCTCTTGTCCTTTCGCATCTTCACTGGTTTGATGTAAGTCAGTTTCAAACTTCTTCTTATGGGTGCTGAGAGCTTAAACTTGTCATTCAGGTCGGTGTATACATCATCTATCTTGCCATTGAAATCCACTATCAGTTTCTGCTGACCCACAAGAACCTGATCAATCATGCTTTCTATCATGCTTTCTTGAGTTATTGGTGGAGGATTCTGGGAAGAAAAAATCCATAGCGCATGTTTTTTTGTTGTTAGGTCTCTGGTATGTGAAGTTTGGTTTTAATTACTCCTTTGACCAGTGATATAGGAGTTTCTGTTTCCACCCTGATTCTCATACTTCTGAAAACCAGTGCCACTGATGTAGTTCACATCCTCTTCGTCACCCTTATCATTGGCGGTATTAACAACCTCCACATTTATGCAAAGCTCACCTGCTTCTTGAGAAACTTATGTACACTATCCAGCTTGGCCTTAACTTTATCCATCTGCTCTTCCCCAAGCTAGAAGCCGATTTTACTCTCCAAATCAGTGTTCTTGGTGTCATTGCTAGATGTCAAGTTCTCAAAACTCTCACAACTTCTTTTGGATTTCTAGTGTTGAAATTTCCTTCACTAGCAGGGTTGAGAGCCATCTTCTAAACCAATGTAATACTAGTGAAGAAGGTACCAAGCAGCTGTACATCGTTGAATCCATGGTGTGGACAGTCTCTCTAATATGACTTGAAACCAGGAGCTTCTGAAAGATTATGCATGCTCGTGTGTGAATGTAGCAATTCTGTTCCTCAAGTATACAGATGGCATATCATCAAAGAAATTATGCAGGAAGGCGTTTTTTATGTCATGCCTTGATGTAAGAGATCCTGGTGGTAACCGCTTAACCCAATACAAAGCATCTCCAGCAAGTGAGTACTTGTTGGTGTCAAAAACGGTAATCTCGAAATCAACATCTAGGATCACATCTCTTAAGGAAAACCTTCTCGAAATAATTTCAGGAAAGGTCCTAAGTATGAAACCCCGGAACAACAGCCGCTTAGGAAACACGAACAATACCAAGTTGGATCAACCAATCCGACTCGCCCAATGGCGAGCTAGATGCACCACATCCAACTCGCCATCAGGTTAGTTAGATCGACCAGTCCAACTCGCCTGATGGCGAGCTGGATTCACCACATCAACTCGCCATCAGGCGAGTTGGATCAGCATCTAACTGCCGTCCGAGTGGAACTCCAACCAGGGCCTCTTTTGAACATCGATCACACTTGTTTCGTCTCAATTGGATTTACTGTTTGAACTTTATGATAAAAACTGTAGCATCCCCGATCCTATATAGGATCGTTGGGAAGGACCATGGGACGAGGGAACGAACAAGCCGGTCGTAAGACACAAAGGCAAGCGTTCCATGGTCTGATTAAAGGATTAAGTCAAAGATATGATCGGGACTTAGCCAAGAAAACAAGGAAAATGAGAAAAGGAGCTGGAACGAGCTAAAGAAGAGTGTGAACGAGCTGGAATGAGCTCAGTGAGCTTGGGTGAGCTCGGGTGAGCTTGGATGAGCTCGGGTGAGCTTGGGTGAGCTCCTTTGAACTTGGGTGAGCTCGTTTGAGCTTGGGTGAGCTTGGGCGAGCTGGAACGAGCTCAGGCTGAGAACAGTAAAGCAAAGCCAAGTGGATCAGCTAGTAAACCCAGCTCAGTCAGCTGAACCAACTGCCGGGAAGCTCAACTCAGCTCGTTGGAGTGCTCGACGGTTGAGCCAGCTGGGTGGGTCGGGACGGTTATCAGACCAAAGGTCCTCTCATGAACTGGTCCAGCTGAGTTAAGGCACATGTGGGAAGTTTGTTCGGCGGTTTTGGGACGAAGGGGTGCGTATGGATAACCGCCCAGCCGGTTTCCAAAAAGGCACCTTTTCGCCCAGGGCAGTTTCTGGACGGTTTTTTGGCCGAGTCTTCTTTATATTTCAGGCCTTGGGATCAGTTTTCGACAGAGAATTTCCTAAGGAAACTCACGAAAATATCAGAACCAAAAAGGCAACTGAAAGGAGAAGAATTAAGGCGAACTGGGAAGAAGACTTGATCGGAACAGAGCCACAAAGGCAATCCGACTGCATCGTCTTGAAGATCGATCCAGAATGAGTCCGAAGGAGAAGGAACCGCGTACTGGTACCAGAACTCGAGAGCGCACTTCCAAGGTGAGTGGATGGACCGGATAAACCATCTCTCTTAGCCCTCGGGTGATTTCGACTGGTTTTAGGGCGGTTGGGTTAAACGGTTACATCCATCTCTTCTTAACTTGATTGTTTTCTTCTTTCTTCTGTATGAACGATCAAGTAACTTAGGCCCTAGGGCCAAGTAAAAAGACCAAGGCTGTAATCCGGTCCGATCATGTATACTGATGCTTAAGTGTCGTAACCGATAGATCACACGTTCTAGCCAAACGGCATAATCGTGTTAAGGCCGATTCGGATGGCTCAATGTTAAGAATATAGAGTCTAAAAAATTTGAATCACAGAATAATGAAACTTGACTTAAGAATATATGGCCTTAAAATTGAACTGGTTGGCCTGGATTAACCATGGTCGAACCATAGGAACCTCACTGGATCAAGTGTCTGGGGTTAGGGCGCTTTTAAGTTTGTATTAGAGCATGATTGATTCTAGGATAGTTGGGTTATGGGGAAAACCACTCATCTGGCTCGAGTCTCACGGTATGGTTTTGTTAGCCTAGGATGTGTATTTATGTTGCGGTGATTCGCTAATATGTTTTGTCCTCAGGCTGGAAAAAGCAAAACCGGGAAGGGAAGGATATCCAAGGGAATGGCTGAAACCAGTCAAGCGGTGGATGGGGGCGTGAACCCCTTCAATGAAAGTCCAATCGGACCTGAGATTGGACAAACCGAGGGAGGAACACTGCTGGTTCAGATTAACCTTGGAAAGACTCGGTCCATGGATCCCCAAACCCATGGCCAGAATCAGCATGATGAGGAAATTGTGGAATCCTCCAATGCGGTACATAACTCGGCTCCACCGGGTGGAGCGGTTGATGAAACTTGGGTGATAGGGAACATGATGAGGAACCATCCATGCGGGATGTGTTAAGTGCATTAAAAACGATCGCTACTGAGATGACCGCACTGACTCAAGCGGTTACACCCTTGGTAAACTCATTTGTGGGTCAGGCAACTCAAATCCCCATGGCCATACCCATAGTCAATGGACCGCTTAGAGAGGCGGCTGAGGTAGTCAAGATCGATCCACCGACATGGGCTGTGAAAAGGTGGATTATCTAAGTGTGCTAGAGAACATAGCTCGCATGGGAACCAAGCATTTTAAGGGTAGTACTGATCCGATTGAGGCGGATGAGTGGAGGAGTCGTTTGATCCTAAACTTTGAATCCACTCGCTTCCTGGATGACTACAAGAAGGACATTGCGGTCCACTTCCTGGAAGGGGATGCGCATAACTGGTGGTTGGCTCTAGATAAACGCACATGAGGGCGTATTGAGCGGATTGAGGACTTTGAGTATGAGTTCAACCGCATGTTTCGGATTGAGGCTAAATTTCTGGACCTAACCCAAGGTCGTAGAACTTTCCGGGAGTATGAAGAAGAGTTCAATCGACTTTGAAAGTATGTGGGTAAGGAACTGGAGGAGGAAGCAGTACAAGTGCGTAGGTTCTTCCGACGCTAAGGGTAAAACTCCACACCCACTGTTCTGTTCGTACCTTCAGTACCATCACAGAGTTTGTTGAAAGGGTGGCTTTCCTGGAAGCTACTCTGGCGGAGGATAACCGTGTTAGGTCTCACTCCCACCCATCTTCGATTAACAAGACAAATGACCGGAAGAGGAAAAGGGATCAGGTCGATGAAGGTCATAGGACTTCGGGAAATCAATCTGAATGCCCCCAAGTGCGGTAGGAGGCACGGGGGTGAATTCAGGAGGGCGATGGGTGCTTGCACTAGATGTGGCAGCAAGGACCATGCGACCCAAAACTGTCCAAAAGTGGACCAAGGGAAATGAAAGTGACGAGTGATGATTCTAAGTCCTGCTACCATCGCGGAAAGACTGGGCATTTCAAGAGAGAATGCCCTAAGTTGCAAGTGGAGCAAAAGAGGAACCGCGTGGATGTGGACAGGTTGGCCCAGGGAAAAGGGCAGACTGTGACACCACGGGTGTCTGAGCTTTCGTAGTAATCTGGCGAGACTAGCACCTTCCAAGCGATCACTGGTACGTCACTAAGCCCTGACCTATTCTATTTTTGAATTGCATTGCATGGAACATAGAATGGGTAGATACATAGCCTACGAAATTATTGTAGGGACCTTAAGTATTGGTGGTGTGGATACACACGCACTTTTCGATTCAGGGGCAACACATAGCTTTGTAAGCCCGAATATGATCGGAAAAGGGAGGTTCAAGAAGCAACTTGATGGGTGTCAGCATAGTGAATGCGGCCGGAGGGCAGGTCATGCATTCACTAGGGCTGGTTAAAAACATTTCGGTTTTGATCCATGGCAAAATTATTCCTGTGGATTTGATAATTTTCCGCCTTAAGAATCATGAAGTGATCTTAGGCATGGACTGGTTGGGAAAATATCGAGCCACTCTGGACTGCCACCGAGAGCGATTTTGATTTGAGAGTGGGGCTGGACCAATTGTGTTCCAAGGGATAAGGCCAACTTCGGCCAGTTTAGTGGTCTCGGCAATCCAAGCAGAACGGATGATCGAGAAGGGTTGTGAGGCTTACTTGGCTACAATCACCATGACCGAAGTTGGGAAGGGTGTAGACCTTGGAGAGATTCCGGTGGTCAATGAGTTCGAAGATGTGTTCCAAGTCCTGTCAGGATTACCACCTGATAGATCAGATCCATTCACGATCGAACTTGAACCAGGGACTGCTCCATTGTCTAAGGCACCATACCGAATGGCTCCAGCTGAAATGGCTGAGCTAAAGAAGCAACTTGAGTAGTTGACGGAAAATGGATTTATACGGCCGAGTATCTCGCCATGGGGCGCACCGGTTCTATTTGTTAAGAAAAAGGATGGAATTTTTCGATGCATCGACTATCGGGGACTAAATCGGGTTACTGTGAAGAATAAGTACCAATTGCCCTAGATAAATGAATTGTTGGACCAACTAAGAGGGGTGACTTGGTTTTCAAAAATAGACTTGGCCACAGGTTATCATCAAATCCCGATTTAGCCAAGTGATGTGCATAAAATGACATTCAGGACGAGGTATGGACACTATGAGTTCGTGGTCATGCCATTCGGACTGACCAACGCCCCAGCTGCCTTCATGAAAATGATGAATGGCATATTCCAAGAATTCTTGGACGAGTTTGTGATCATTTTTATAGATGATATACTCGTTTACTCCAAGAATCAGGAATCACATCAAGGGCATCTTCGGGCCGTGCTGGGACGGTTAAGGGAAAAAAACTCTTAGCAAAACTGAGTAAGTGCAGCTTTTGGGAAAGGAGTATTGGATTTCTAGGACATATTGTGTCTAGTGAAGGAGTCTCGGTTGATCCGTAGAAGATCAAATCCATCAAGGATTGTCCAACGCCAAAGAATGCCACTGAAGTAAAGAGCTTCCTTGGATTGGTCAAGTATTACCAGAAGTTTGTAAAAGGGTTTGCAAGTTTAGCCCAACCCATGACTCGACTGACCGGAAAGGATGTACAATTCACATGGTCGGAAGAGTGTGAGAAGTGTTTCTTAGCATTAAAGGATATGCTAACGAGTGCACCGGTTCTAGCCTTGCCTGAAACGGATGAACCATATGTTGTTTATACAGACGCATCTATATCCGGGCTTGGCTGTGTTCTGATGCATAAAGGCAAGGTGATCGCCTATGAATCAAGACAATTGAGGAAGCATGAAGTGAACTATCTGACCCACGACCTTGAAATGGGTGCGATTGTGTTTGTTTGAAGATATGAAGATCATATCTATATGGGGCCAAGGTGCAGATCTTCACGGATCATAAGAGCCTCAAATGCATCTTCACTCAGCCTGAGTTGAACCTAAGGCAAAGGCGGTGGATTGAATTTGTAGCTGATTATGATTTGGATATCGCTAACCATCGGAGCAAGGCAAACTTGGTTGCGGATGCACTAAGCAGGAGAAGGGCTGATATTTCAGCAGAAAGGGAGTCTGAGGAGCTTGAAGGAATGATCCGAACTTTGCATCTCAATGCATTGTCTAAGGATCAAGAACCATTGGGTCAGAGTGCAGTAGATCAAGCGATCTACTCACTAGGATCCGAAATGCTCAGGTGAAAGATGAGAACTTAAAAAAGTTGCTCAAAAGATAAGACTGAGTACCAAACATCCGACAATGGGACCACCCTTGTCAATGGTCGGGTGAGCTTGCCTGATGATAGGGAATTAAAGGACAAGATATTGAAACAGGCCCACTCGTCAAAATTCTCTATCCATCCCGGTCAGACAAAGATGTACCGCGACATAAAGAGGTACTATCATTGGATTGGAATGAAACGAGATGTGGCCAAGTGGGTGGAGAAATGCCCAACTTGTCAACTTTTCAAAGCCGAAAACCAATTTCCAAGTGGGTTATTGCAGAACCTACCCATTCCGGAAAATAAGTGGGGTCACACCACAATGGACTTTGTGACCGGTCTCCCAGCAACAAAGAATAAGAGGGCTGCGGTCTGGGTGGTTTTGGACCGACTGAACCACGTCTGCTCACTTCATCGCCATGAGATAAACAAATGGGGTGGGGGAGATAGTGCGGAAGTACATGGACGAAATAGTCCGGTTACATGGAGTGCTGGCCAGTATTGTCTCGAATAGGGACTCCCGATTCACTTTCCATTTCTGGAAAGCCTTCCAAAAAGCTTTGGCACAAGAGTGAACATGAGTATGGCCTATCACCCCCAAACGGATGGCCAATCTGAAGGGAAAATCTGTACATTAGAAGATATGTTACGGGCTTGTGCCTTAGACTGGGGCGACTCGTGGGAACGACATCTGCCCTTGGTTGAGTTGCCTACAACAATAACTTCCATAGAAGCATTGGCATGTCACCATATGAAGCATTGTATGACGGCCATGCCGAACACCATTATGCTGGAATCAAGTGGGGGAGCGCAGCATAATTGGACCGGACATAGTGGAGGAAACAACTGAGAAGATCAAATTCTTGAAGGATAAGATGAAGGAAACCCAAGATAGACAGAAAAGATATGCGGATAAGCATCGGAAGAACCTTGAGTTTGCAGTTGATGATCTGGTCTATCTAAAGATGGTGACTTTCAAGGGTCGATCAAGAGTTTCAAGAAGAGGGAAGCTTGATCCAAGGTACTTGGGTCCGTTTAGAATCATTGAAAGAGTTGGGATCAGTTGCGTACAAGTTTAACTTACCAACCGAAATGGAAGCATTTCACAGTGTGTTCCATGTATCCCAACACCGCAAATGCTTAACGGATCAAGATGTTATAGTTCCTGAACTACCTTCGGAGTTAGGTACAAACCTAAATTTGGAGCCAAGGCCAGTTCGAGTTGTTGATAGGATGGAAAAAGCAACAAGGAAGAAGGTAATCCAATGGTTAAAGTCGTTTGGGATTGCAATGGCAAGGAAGAATCAACTTGGGAAACTGAAGCTAAAATGAAGATGATTACCCTCAATGGTTCGAACAGTTTGAGGGGGAAGGATCACTTGGTTTGGATTCGGGGACGAATCCCTATCAAGTGGGGGAGATATGTAACATCCCCGATCCTAGATAGGATCGTTGGGAAGGACCATGGGACGAGGGAACGAACAAGCCGGTCGTAAGACACAAAGGCAAGCGTTCCATGGTCTGATTAAAGGGTTAAGTCCAAGATATAATCGGGACTTAGCCAAGAAAACAAGGAAAAGGAGAAAAGGAGCTGGAACGAGCTAAAGAAGAGCGTGAACAAGCTGGAATGAGCTCGGTGAGCTTGGGTAAGCTCGGTGAGCTTGGGTGAGCTTGGGTGAGCTCGGGTGAGCTTGGGTGAGCTTAGGAGAGCTGGACCGAGCTCAGGCTGAGTTCAGTAAATCTAAGACAGCTCGATCAGATAGTAACCCAACTCAGTCAGCTGAACCAACTGTCGGGAATCTCAACTCAGCTCGTTGGAGTGTTCGACGGTTGAGCCAGCTCGGTGGGTCGGGACAGTTATCAGAACGAAGATCGGATCAGGTGCGAATCCGAACTGGTCCAACTGAGCTAAGGCACGTGTGGGAATCGTGTTTGGTGATTTTTGGACGAAGGGGCGCGTATGGATAACCGCCCAGCCGGTTTCCAAAAAGGCACCTTTTCGCCCAGGGCAGTTTCTGGACGGTTTTTGGCCGAGTCTTCTTTATATTTCAGGCCTTGGGATCAGTTTTCGACAGAGAATTTTCTAAGGAAACTCACGAAAAGATCAGAATGAAAAAGGCAACCGAAAGGAGAAGAATTAAGGCGGATTGGGAAGAAGACTTGATCGGAACAGAGCCATGAAGGCAATCCGACTGCATCCTCTTGAAGATCGATCCAGAATGAGTCCGAAGGAGAAGGAACCGCGTACTGCGACTGGAACTCTAGAACGCAGTTCCAAGGTGAGTGGATGGACCGGATAAACCATCTCTCATAACCTCGGGTGATTCAGACTGGTTTTAGGGCGGTTGGGTTAAACGGTTACATCCATCTCTTCCGAACTTGATCGTTTTCTTCTTTCTTCTGTATGAACGATCAAGTTAACTTAGGCCCCAGTGCCGAGTAAAAGACCAAGTCTATAAGCCGGTCCGATCATGTGATCTCATGCTTAAGTGCCGGATCCGATAGATCAGACGTTCTAGCCAAACGGCTTGGTCGGGTTAAGGCCGATCGGATGGTTTAGTGTTAAGACGGACAGTTATGGATCCACAAACTGAACTTGAACGATCCGGTTGATAACCTGATAAATTGAATATTATTAAGGGGATTTTTGGGATGAACTTAGAAAGAAACCGATTATTGTTGCATGCATTAGAAACTGATTGATAAATCATCGGATAGATGCTTACGTTTTGGTTGGTTTCAGGACATAATGGTGATCATGGAAGGATTTGGCTTAGTCGTGAAGACTCGAGGCCGTGGGAGGATGGGTGGTTTGGTAGACTGATTTAGGATCGAAGATTGTAATATCCTATGGTGCAAACTTAACAATTGCATCGAATCCTTCGTATTATAAATAAAGGAATCGGTTTATCGTAGCTTTGACTCTAATAACTCGCATATAGACTCTAAAAATTTCGTATCACAGAATAATGAAACTTTACTTAAGAACATCAGGCCTTAAAATTGAACTGGTTGGCCGGGATTAACCATGGTTGAACCATAGGAACCTCACTAGATCAAGTGTCCGGGTTAGGGCGCTTTAAAAACCGTAAAGACTTGTTTTCTCGTATGAATTCAAATTGTTCGTATAAAACGGCAACGGTTGACTTAACACCGAAAGTGACGAGTATGCGTAAGAAAAACGGAAAGTGGCGAGTATGTCGATTTTACCGATCTCAATAAACCTTGTCCAAAGGACAGCTTTCCACTGCCACACATCGATGGTCTGGTAGAAGCGACGAGCGGAAATAAGCTCATGTCTTTCATGGATGCCTTTTCCGATTGTAATCAGATCATGATGAATCCTGACGATCGCGAGAAAACTTCGTTCATCACAGATCGCGACACACATTTCTATAAGGTAATGTTGTTCGGTCTGAAGAACGCAGGAGCAACCTATAAATGACTCGTCAACCGTATGTTTTACGAACAACTCGGAAAAACTATGGAGGCTGACATTAACGATATGCTTGTTAAATCTCTCAAAGGAAAAGACCATTTCATCCATTTGCAGGAATGCTCTGAGAGATTGAACCTGCATAACATGAAGCTAAACCCCGCAAAATGTAGATTTGATGTCACATCCGGGGAGCTCCTCGGATATCTCATGACATATCAAGGGATCGAAGCGAATCAAAAACAAATCAACGCATTGATCGGAATGGCATCCTCGAGAACGAAACGAGAAGTGCAAAGATTAACCGGAAAAGTCGCAGAAATCAACTGTTTCATCTCCCGAATAACTGATATGTATCTCCCCTTTTACGACACTTTTAAAGGGAACAAAAGGTTTGAGTGGTCCAAAGAATGCGAGAAAGCTTTCAAACAGTTGAAACAATACTTGACCACTCCCCCAGTTCTCACCAAACCACTGGAAAGAGAAACATTATTCATGTATATCACGGTATCAGCAACAGCCGTAAGTTGTGTCCTCATCAGAGAATAACGCAGAGAGAAGAAACCAATTTTTACGTAAGTAAAACTTTGTTAGATGCCGTAACACGATACCTGATAATGTAAAAAAATAGCACTTGCAGTAGTAATGGCGGCTCGGAAATTGAGACCATATTTTCAGTCATACGCAATCGTAATCCTCACCACATTTCCGCTCCGAACGTTTCTACATAGCCCCAATCAATCAGGAAGAGTAGCAAAATGGGCAGTCGAACTAAGCGAATATGACATTGATTATCGAACGAGAACGAGCGCCAAGTTGGCAAGTACTTGCTGATTTCTTGGTCGAACTTCCAATGGAAAGCGCATTAAACCCAAGAAGAAAATTTCACCAGGGCTCTCCACGTCGATGGATCTTCATCCAAACAAGGATCAGAAATTGGAATTCGGCTAACTTCACCAACCGGGGAAGTATTGGAACAGTCCCTTCGGTTGGTCTTTCACGCCTCAAACATGAAGCCGAGTACGAAGCACTTATTGCCCGGATTACGATTACCTCTCATGCATAAAATATGAAACGTGCACGCCTACTTCGATTCTCAACTTGTCGCAAACCAGGTCAGCGGTGAGTACGAAGCTAGGGGCGAAAGAATGGACTTGATGTGGGGTTTTATTTCACTTTCAAATTAACCCTATATTTCCACTTTACTCTCTCAAATAAGAGGTTCAGTGTAGTACTTAGGGATCAAATCCACAAAGACTCTAA